>VZTZ01006670.1:1578-11778 GCA_013400955.1 Drymodes brunneopygia | reverse complement strand
GTGTCCCTGCCCATGGAAAGTGTGGGAATGGGATGGGATTTGACGTCCCTTCCAACCCAAACCATTCCATGATTTTGTGCTGCCCTTTCACTCTGCAGAGCTGAAATCCACAAACTCTGTTATTTGCTGTGTGGTTTTGCTCCTCTATTCATAATTAAGTTCAACAATTAAGCCAGAAATCCATAATTCCCTCTCTGTTATTTTCCTCTCCAATATTTTCCTGGTCCGTGACAGCAAACGAGAATTTTTGCCCATAACAAATCCGACTTTTCCCCATCCTTTATCCACAGAACGGTGTCAAAATGTGTTTTCATGTAAAGAACGAAGTTTAACGACCACTCTGGGATAATCAGCAGCGAAAAAGATCTTTTGGACAGTTGTTAAATTGTTCGGATAACGGAGTTTCAGGGAATCCTGGAGAACGTTGGGGACAGACCCAGCTTTGTCGCCCCCAGCCAAAACAAACAGAGATTTGGTGTCTCTTCCGAGCTTGGGATAAAAACTTTGATTTTCTCGCTCTTGATTTGATAGCAGCGGACAAGTTCCTGCAGACACAGCAGGGAAGGGTTTCCACGAGGTTTTATTCACTGAGAATGAGGTTTTGGGCAGTGAATGGATCCATTTAGGCTGGAATTCCACATAAAAATAAACCTGGACTGCAGGGCTCTTCCCATGTGTGGGACTGGGGCAGATTTTGTTGTTTCGTGCAGAATTCCAGGATGGTTTGGCCCGGTTGGATGGGGCTTGGGGCAACCTGGGATTGTGGAAGGTGTCCCTGCCCATGGGGATGGAACTGGATGATCCTTAAGATCCTTTCCAACCGAATCCATCCTGGAATTCTGGGATCTTTGGCCATTCCCTGCTGTGTCTCTGCAGTGCTTTGTTCCTAAAAATTCAGTGGAGAATATTTCCCAGGATCACAAACTCTTTTTCCCTCATGTGAGAAGGAAACGGGAAGGGTTCAGGAACACCTGGACACCAGGAAAGGTTTTCTGGCTTCTCTGACTCAGGGGGTGCAGCTGAATCCCAGAATTCCCAGGGATTTTGGAGGATCCTGGAAGTGAGGTGGGGTTGGACATGAAAGAATTGGAATCTGGGAAAATTCCCGTTCTTGGGGCTTGGGGCAACCTGGGATTGTGGAAGGTGTCCCTGCCCATGGGGGTGGGACTGGATGATCCAACCCTTTCCAACCCATTCCATCCTGGAATTCTGGGATCCTTGGCCATTTCCTCGCTGTGTCTCTGCAGTGCTTTGTCCCTAAAAATTCAATGGAGAATCTTTCCCAGGATCACAAACCCTTTTCCCCTCATGTGAGAAGGAAACGGGAAGGGTTCAGGAACACCTGGACACCAGGAAAGGTTTTCTGGCTTCTCTGACTCAGGGGGTGCAGCTGAATCCCAGAATTCCCAGGGATTTTGGAGGATCCTGGAAGTGAGGTGGGGTTGGACATGAAAGAATTGGAATATGGGAAAATTCCCGTTCTTGGGGCTTGGGGCAACCTGGGATCATGGAATGTGTCCCTGCCCATGGGGGTGGGACTGGATGATCCAACCCTTTCCAATCCATTCCATCCTGGAATTCTTGGATCTTTGACCATTTCCTCGCTGTGTCTCTGCAGTGCTTTGTCCCTAAAAATTCAGTGGAGAATCTTTCCCAGGATCACAAACTCTTTTTCCCTCATGTGAGAAGGAAACGGGAAGGGATCAGGAGCACCTGGACACCAGGAAATATTTCCTGCGTGTCTGACCCAGGGAGTGCGGCTGAATCCCAGAATTCCCAGGGATTTTGGAGGATCCTGGAAGTGAGGTGGGGCTGGGTGTGAAAATATTGGAATATGGGAAAATTCCCGTTCTGGATGCTCAGGAGCAGGGGCCAGGCTCACTTTGGAGCTCTCCAAACTTCCAACATCTGCTCCAAGAGCATGGAGAGCTCCACACTTGCTTGGGTGAAGTTCTCCCCTCGTTCTTTGCGAAAGGGTCGAAATAAAATCACTGAGAAAACGTGAAGGGGAACAACCAAAGTAACTCCAAACCTCCTCTGGGGAGGGCACTGAAGATTCCTCAGGGTTCTCAGCGAAGGTTAAAATCCGAAATTTGGGGTTTTGCTGCTCCACAGCCCCGTTGTCACAGGTTGGACACGGACGGAGCCGTCAGCAACCAGAAATCCGAGCATTCCCTGGGAAGCAGCCAGGGATCCATAATTCTCGTGTCAGAGCCTAAAAATGGTGCAGAAAACGGTGCAGAACTCGATGTGTTTGGTAGTGTTGTTTAAGCTATCAGAAATTCCTGAGGCAGGAACATTCTGAGGCATGAAAGGAAAATTTTTGGGGAAAAACAACAGCAGAACCTGCTGAATGCAAATGGGCCTTGCTCGAGATCCTGAAACGCATTTTATGACTTTGAAAAATATAATTAACGAGGGAGGGCAGGGACTGTTTGTGAGGAGTTTGAGGACAAAAATTGTTTCATCTCGGGCTGTTTGATCACATCCTCGTTCTTTGGGGCCCTTTTGGAGCAGGGCTGGCACTTTGCTGAGTCTCAGAGAACAGTTACAGATTTATTTGTGCGTTTGCCGCTCCTTTGGAGCTCCGTGCGCTGGTGACGTTCCCAAATATCTGCTAGGAAGGGTCTGCAGGTTCATCTCCCACGTTTTAGGGAAAGGTTTGGGTGGGAAGTGACTTTAAAGATGATTCCATNTCCTTTCCAATATCCCATTAAAATCTCTCTTCTCTTTCAGATTAAAACCATTCCACTTCATCCTATCACCCTCTGCCAGTCTAAAATCCCCTTTACCTTTAATTTCTCTTTTATTTCTGTGTCTCACCCCATGGGAACCTTCCAGCAACACCTAAAATCTAACAGGGAGACAAATTTCTTGGCACGGCTCAATTTTCTTGGCACTTTGGAATTCCCTCCCTGGGAATTTCCTCCTGGAAATGGAGGTCCAGGAATGTACGGATGAGGAAAATTCAAGCCACTGCTTTGTGGGATTGCTGGATGGAGAAAATGAGACAAAAATCCCTTTTTCTTTACCTGGAGGGTTTGTACCAAGCTCAACTCAGGTGTTCCCACGTGGTGGAAATCAGGAAGGTCTGAAGGGATTTTGGGGATCTCATCCCGAGTCATGGAATGCTTTGGGTTGGGAGAACCTTAAAGATCATCCAGTTTCAACCCCTTTTTCCCTGAAAGAAACAGCTTTGACCCAAATTTGGAGGTTCTGCCCCCTTTTCTCACCTTGGAGTTGTTATTTCACCACTCACCCCAACAAAGGAAAGTTACCCTGACTCCCCTGCCAGGCTTTGTTCAGTCCTAGGCAGGAGAAAACGCTGAAAAATCAGGAATAAAAATAGTTTATTGAGGTTAGGAGCAACTAATTTGGACTGGAACGTCGCTCTGGTCGTGCCCATCGAGTCCTTTTTTGGTTTTCCCCCTGCCTGAAAAGGATCTGCATCAAATATTGAGGGTTTTTTTTTTGTGTGTGTGTAAGCATTGTTTGTTATTTCTACACAAAAAAAACCCTCGGCTCCTGCCTCAGAGTTTAATCCTGTGGCAGTTTCCAACTGGTTCATCCTCGTGATTCCGAGCTGATTCCTGGGAATTGGCTGAGGCTTTCCCAAGGGAAGGGGAGCAGCTCTGTAAAAAAAAAAAAAAATTCAAAAAATTCCATCTTGGTTAAAGCCATGAAAATTCCTTAAATACACAGAGGCAAATGAATAATGTAAATAAATTCAATAATAAATGAATAAATAAAATCCACCCGTTGGGTGCTTTAAGATGTGGGTAGAACTAAAGAGCAGCATCCAAAATGACGATTTTCCTGCAAAAATATTAAAATTTTCCATGCTCTCCTTGAAAATGTTGCCTTCCTCAATGGAAGAATCCTCTCCCACCCTGTGGGACTGGGGGTAAATAACTCAAATTTAGGGTTTTTTCCCCTAACTTTGAAAAGAGAAGATAAATATTAAATAAATAAATGGGAATTATTTTGCAAGTTCTGGAAATGTTAATTCTTTTCTAGGTGGTGGAAGTGCTGGAATGGGGTGACCTCACTGGTTGTATCCGTGATTTTAGGGTGATATTTTCCTTTTCCCAGTACTCTGACAGGACTGGGATGAGGAAAAGCCTGGAAATCCCTCCAGAGCTGGAGAACAATCCCTGAAATCTCAGGAATTATTTTGATTGGCAGCAGCTCAGCCTGATTTAGGTGGTGAGACTTCCCATTTTTCATTGTGGAGGTGACAGCACTTCAGAGCTGCCTTATCCTTGATGGGATTTCATCAGGATTTGGGATCTTGGAAAAATTATCCATGTGTTTAACGTGTGCTTTGGAAGGTCCAAGCATTAAAAATCCCAGAATTATTGGGGTGGGGAGAAACCTTTAAGTTCATTTTATTCCATCCCAAGGGCAGGGACACCTTCCACTATCCCAGGTTGCTCCAAGCCCTGTCCAACCTGGCCTGGAGTTTTTCCATGGATGGAGCATCCGTTGGCTCTCTGGACAATCTGTGATAGCATTTCATCGTAAAAATCATAAAATCCTAAAATTTCCACCTGATATCTCATTTTATTTCCACACTAAAAAAGCTCAGAGTTTAATTGTGCATCAATTTCCAACTGCTTCATCCTGGCGGCTCCGAGTTGGTGTTAGAGCAGATAAAATAAAAATAAAAATAAAATCAAATCCCGTGGCTTCAGCCTTTTAGAGAAAAAATCATATTTAGACCTCCAGCGAAGCCGAATTTCTAGTTTATGATCGAAAATCGCGCTTTTTTTTGCATTTCAGCCTTAAAAAAAGGACGATTCTGGATCACCCCCGACCCGTACCACAAGGACGACAACATCCAGATCGGGCGGGAGGTGAAGATCTCGTGCCAGGTGGAGGCCATCCCCTCGGAGGAGCTCACCTTCAGCTGGTTCAAGAACGGGCGGCCCCTGCGCAGCTCGGAGAGGATGGTGATCACCCAGACCGACCCCGACGTGTCCCCCGGCACCACCAACCTGGACATCATCGACCTCAAGTTCACCGATTTCGGCACCTACACGTGCGTGGCGTCGCTCAAGGGCGGCGGCATCTCGGACATCAGCATCGACGTCAACATCTCCAGCAGCACGGGTGAGGAGAAGCTCCTCGGGGGTTGGGTTTTGCGTGGATGGAGACGCCCCGAGGTGGAGGAGGTTTTGGGTGGAGACCTCACAGCGCGTTCAGGGGGATCCAGGAATTCCAGGGGCTCCGGGGAAATGGAGGGGGAATGTTCGTCAGGAGCTGGTGGTGAGACACAGGGAATGGCTTCAAACTGGAAAAGGGGAGATTTGGGTGGGATATTGGGAATTGGGAATTCCTGTCTGGGCTGGAATTGCCAGATTTGCTGTGGCTGCCCCTGGATCTCTGGCAGTGCCCAAGGCCAGGTTGGAGCAGCCTGGGACAGTGGGAGGTGTCCCTGCCATGGCAGGGGTGGCACTGGGTGGGATTTAAGGTCCTTCCCAACCCGAACCATTCCAGGATTCCATGATTTTACCATCAGGAAAAGAACTGGGAGCATTCTTAGAGGAGAAAAGCCAACTTTGAAGTGATGGATGAGAATTCCATGCAAACTTTGTCCCCTCCCTTCTCAGGAGGAGCAGGGGGTGCTGTGTGTGCCCTCATGCATCCCATAACCACTGAATTCCCTGGAATTGCTGGGGAATCCTTGGGAAATCACTGGGATTTCCTGGAAACATCCCTTAGCTGGCCATTCCTATCAGCTCACCCCCATCCCTGGATGAATTCTGTCAATCCTTAAATTTCCTGTCCTGGAGCACTCCAGAAAATCATGAAAGGGGGAACAAAACATGAAATTTGAGCTCAGCCTTTTTTTAACATCCTGAAAGGAATTCTGCTCTTGGAATGATTTTATTACCCAGCCGAGTGGAAGCTGAAACAGTTGCAGTGCTTTGAAGGTCATTACTGATTCATCAAGATTCATTACTGCTCTGCTAATTAGGAACAGAAGGCCCCGGCACAAACACATTTCCCAAATGCCAGGGCTCGCAGGGATTTATGAACATCCCTCTGGATGTCTGGGATAAGGGAGGAATTTCCTCTTCCTGATGTTTATGAGGCTCCTCCTGGAGCCACTGAGTGGGGCAGTGTCAAATCCTAAGGAAGGAGGAAATCCATGGATTCTCCAGGAGCGTGTGGCTCTGGAATTGCGGGAATATTTCTTTCCATTGACATTTTCACCAGGAAAAACCACGGATTTGTATCTTGATTATTTTATAGAAATGGACCTGAAGTAATCCCCTGGCTGCTCCCCTCATATCCCAATAAAATAGATTCCCACTGAAAAGTGGGAATCAAGAATAAAATGTGGAATATCCACCCTAGAAAAGCCCTGTCATCCATAAAAACCACCCTGGGCAAACCTTACTGAGAGCCAGGCTGGGTTTTTCGGGATGTGTGGGATCGTGCCATGGAAACCTGGAGGCAGAAGGTGCTAAAAAAGCAGCAAAGTGTTAAAAAAGCAGCAAAAGCCTCAATAAAGCGGGGTCGTGGTGAGCAGAAAAAAAGAGGTGGAGCAGAGGGTGTCAGTCTGGGCAAGGGGTTTTTTCTCTGCCTTAAATATTGGATTTAAGCAGGAAGAATCAGCTTTGGGATTGGGATGGTTTTATTCCCAAAAATCAGCATTTGTCCCTTCTGGCTCATTCCCTTTCCACTTTTTTCTCGGAGACATTGAGCAGGAAAAGAGAGTTGTTATTTTAGGGTGTTTTCCTTTATTTTCTGGTTTTGCTGCTCTGAATTGCCACGGGAAGGGCTGGAGGTGGTGCTGATCCCTCTTTTCCTATGGAAGTCATTCCAGAGGCTCATTCCCACCCCGTGAGGGCACAGCAAGATGTCCCACATGGAAAATACTCCAAAAAATTCCTGCCCTCGGGATGAGCCTGAGGATGTGCTGAGCTTAGGATGGGAACATCCCGGAGCAGGACGTGGATTTGGGATGAGCACAGGGCAGCCTGGAGGCCTCCAGATCTCCTGGAATCATGGAATTATGGAATTAGGGAATCATGGAATCATGGAATTATTGAATTAGGGAATCATGGAATCATGAAATTGTGGAATCGTAGAATCATGAAATCATAGAATCGTGGAATTGTGGAATCATGAAATTATGGAATCATAGAATCCTAGAAAAATGAAAACATGGAATCATGAAATCATGGAATTATGGAATCATAGAGTCCTGGAATCCTGGAATAATGGAAATATGGAATCAACCATGGAATCATGGAGCTCTTTGGGTTGGAAAGGATCTTTGCCTTGGAAGGGCCACCTTCCGCTATCCCAGGTTGCTCCAACAACTTCCAAGGATAAATCTGCCTTTCCATAAATTCTGCTACATCCAGGCAGGGAAATTCTCAGAGAACGGCTCCATGTGAGGCTCTGCAACATGAAAAGGGCTTCCCTGTCAAGTTAATCAACTCTTCATTAAATAATGAATTAATTAAAGCTCCAGGCTGCCGTTCCAGGACCTGCAGCCTTGATCTGGTGGTGCCACAGGAGTCCTCTGGTCATCCTGTTCCTGCTTTGATGAGACATGAAAGGGACCTGGGATTCCAGCTCGGAATGTTTATTGGAATCACAGCCTTGTTGCATAACGAGGACGTGGGGTTTGGGAGGTAATTAGTGGCTAATTAAGGTATTTGTAAACCTTAAGCACCGGCCAGAGCGGCAGCCCCAGGAAACGGAGAGAGGCCTTTGGTTGTTGCAGCAAATGGATGGGTTTGGAGAGCTGTTATTATTCCATCATTTTTATGGAGTTTATCTTGGGAAGGGGCAGGGAAAACACTGGATTTGTTAAAAATCTTTGTTTTTTATAGTTCTGTTTTTGTGTTTAATATGCTGAGTTTTTTTCCTGTTAATTCTATCCTTGGGAGCCCCATCCCAGCAGGGAAAGGGCCAGGCCAGGCCAACCCAAGATTCCCTTGGGAAATGTGATTTCTCTGGGATGAATCCACCCTCCGTGGATGGATTCCAGCAGGATTTCTGGGAGCTGGCACCCTCAGCGTGGCAGAGTCCCTTTGTCCTTCTCCAGAGGGCTGTGGATGGGCTCCTCATCCCGTGGTTCTCATCCACGGATGCTCCTCAGCGCTGGAATTCATTTCCCGAATTTGCTGCTGACTCTGCATGTTCTGGGTTTTAAATGTTCCTCTTTCCTCTGGCTGCAGAGCGAGGTTTAGGCCTTTAATGTTGTGTTCCAAGCACTGATCATGGAATTATTTCCCTGCCTGAGCAGAACTTTTGTCCAAAAATCAGGATCCTCCCAACCCTCAGGACTGGACCCTTTGTCCAAGGCCTCACCATCACTTCCAGGCGAGAGGAGATGGCCTTAAATTGGATCTTAGGGGAAATTCCTTCTCAGAAAGGCTGGAAAAAGCTGTCCAGGGGAGTCACCATCCCTGGAAGTGTTCAAAAAACGTGTGGATGTGGCACTTGGGGACATGGATCAGTGGTGACCACAGTGGTGGTTGATGGTTGGACTTGGTGTTCTTGGAGAGCATTTCCAGCTGTGTGGATGTGGCAATAAAATCCATGGTGGATATTTTGTCTTCAGGTGCAGTTAGGAGTGGTTTGTGCCCCAGAAAATGTGGACTTTCCCCTTTGGAATTGGGACCTTGCCTGGTAGGGGGACACAAGAACTGGAATGATGGGAAAACATCCATGAAATCCAGCCAGGAATTCCTGCCAGGCCGCTCCTTTTCCCTTCCACTCCAGTGCCGTGATGGATCCTCTTCCATGGGGATGAAAGACCATGGAAAGGGGAAAGGAAATTCCCTGGAGTTTTTTTTTTTTCCCTTGGCATCAGCTGCTTTTCCAATCATTTCACTGGATCAACAAATCCTTCTCTCACCTCTGGGTCCCTCCCAGCAGCAGCAGCTCCAATGTTCCCCAACATTTCTCCCAAAAAAAAAAAAACCAGAGCAGCCGAGCAGCTCCAATTTGTGTTTACAGCCAGGAGCAGCACAATTCTCCCTCAGGAATAATTATCCCTTCCCAGCCTGACTGATCTTGCTCGGATCTGTTTTGTGCCCCAGCTCAGGCCTGTCCTAACTCCAGCATCACATCAGGGCGTGAATCATGAGCCGGGCCCAAACTGCAGCTCCCAGGCAGGGGATGATTAATCCCGGCCTCTCAGCCCTTCGAATCCATAAATATTGCACAAGGAGGACACACAAATAACGTCACTTCTCCCTTCCAGCGCGGATTCCTCAATGTTCCTGCGTTTGAATTCCTTGGATAATGTGAATTCCAATGGCTCCTTGGGGAGATTCCCTCTGAGTAATCTCCACTTCGGATGATTTCTTGGTGTGCTGCTCCAACACTCCTGGTGCTGTGCTTGATCCTGATTGTTGGGATGAATCCGTGTGGAGCAGCCTGGCCGCGTTATCCCAGGGTTTTTCCCTGTCAGTGGCAGAGGTTGCTCCAAGGAAATGGATTCCTGGACATTCCCGGGGACACAGAGGTGGCAGAACCTCCTGAAATCCCCAGCAGTTGCTCCCAAACCACTGGTCCACCTCTGATTATCCTGGAATCATGGAATACTTTGGGAAGGATGGTAGACCCCATCCAGCCTCCATGGGCAGAGACATTTTCACGGGATCAGAGCCCCTCTGAAGGATTTCTCTGCCTGCAGCTCCTCGCCTCTGCCACTGGCAGTTAATTAATCTGTCTGATCTGTTAATTAAGCCGCGATTTGATCCATCAGGACTTGAGAAAGCTCAAGGAGAACTAAAAACACACAAGGAATAAACACATAAAGCTCAGGAATTTTGGTTTTTTCTTGGGAATTGCTGTTTGGTCCTGTCCCTGTTCTCCTCCGGACTGTGCTGGATCACCAGAGCTCCAGGTGTCACCAAGGATTTTGTTCTCCAGGTGTCACCAAAGATTTTTTTGTCCTCCAAACGTCACCACAGCTTTTTGTCCTCCAAGTGTCACCAAAGTTTTTTGTCCTCCAAGTGTCACCAAAGTTTTTTGTCCTCCAAGTGTCACCAAAGATTTTTTTGTCCTCCAAACGTCACCAAAGCTTTTTGTCCTCCAAGTGTCACCAAAGTTTTTTTTGTTCTCTGAGCGTCACCAAAGCTTTTTGTCCTTCAAGTGTCACCAGAGCTTTTTGTTCTCCAGGTGTCATCAAAGCTTTTTGTCCTCAGATTGTCACCAAAGCTTTTT
>VZTZ01006659.1:0-61501 GCA_013400955.1 Drymodes brunneopygia | reverse complement strand
TTGCTTAATTAGTGAGATATTTGCTGTCCCACTTAAGTACATAGCCTATATGGGAGTCCAGATGCAATGCATGAAATAGTGGGTTCACAGTTACTCCAACTGGTCTTTTGCACTCATTGCTCCTCAGCAGGTTCTAGTAAACTTATAAATCTCTGAAATAAAAAAAAAATAAGAAAAGGGATAAAATAATTGTAATATTTAAGACTTCTTCCACTTCTTTCTTTTTAAATATAGCAAGTCAATATAAAGTTTGGAAATATGGTTCAGAAATTTAATTACTAAAGGTAAGTAGTAATCCATGATTATATGGATGTTTTTATTCTTTCATTGTGTAAATACTACTTTTCAAAAGAGGCTCTAGTCAATGTCGAGAAGACTTTATTCAGTTCTGCTTATGGTCCTTCACAGACTGTTGCCAGCTGATGCACAAAAAGGCATGCTGGTCACACATTCTGACAGCAAAAATAATGCCTTGGGCTGTAAAGGGCTCTTAGACATGGGAAGTATGCACGTATCCTTGGCTTTGCCATGTTGGGGTTGCATGCGGAGGGAGCAGAAATTGGGTATGAAGTAAAGCCAGAAAAGGCACAGAAGCAAGGAGTGGGACACACTGCAGAAACCAAACTCCTTGGCCTCTTTATCCCCATCCCTGCAGCTGTGTGGACCTTCCAGTTTCCAGATGAGCTGTCTCATGCCACATGGCTGAATTATGGCAGGAGTGCCACAAAAAGCCAGTTTGTCTGCCAAAAAGGCCAGCGCTTGAAGATCACAATTCTGCAAGGAAATGTCTGGAGTCCTTTTTTCTTAAATTGCTTTAATTTTTTCCCTAGCAGTGGTCCCATTTTTGCCAGTTAACTATAAAGCATTGGGGGAGCACTGTGTAGGTCAAGGATATGGTCATGGAATCTGATCAAGCTGTTAATTTTCTTCTAATATTAATTAGAAGAGAGTGCTTGAATCTGTACTGAAATTATGTGTTTTATGGGCTCCACTGCATTTTGCTCAAAAATTGAAAAAGGATGTTAGATGTTCTTGCATGGACATTTGGACATGCTGGGGTGAGGAGGAGAAAGCCTTCTTTGTTCTGTATTCAAGTTCTCCCTGCTTGTCAAGCTTTAATTAATCTTTCCTTGAGCTGCTGGTACGTCCCATTTTCACTTCTGAATTTGTTTATAGTGCATAAATACTTCTAAAAATCCTAAACAGGGGATGTGAGAGCACAGATCAGCTGAATATGTGGTTCTGAAGCTGTGGTATGAAGCTGGAAAATAAACCAAACAATCCAGCATATGGATTTCTGTGGCTGTGGTTTTCAAATAAGAAAACTTAGTCAAAATGCTGCTTCAGAAAAAGCACTTTGCTACTGCTGTCTCTAAATGCTGTTTCAGATGCTGGTGTCAGAACATGTATGCTGCTGTTCAAGGTGAACAGTGCAGTATGGAGATGTGGGCTGGTGTGAAAGGCCCTAAGTACAGAAGATGGGCTAGAGAAAGAGAAAGGTTTGGATAACCCTGAGGTTTCAACAGTTGCCTCTAAAGGTCAAGGTTTGTGTCCCCATTGATGTCTTGGAAGCATCTGTGCTGATTCTTTGCAAAGCAGGTCCTACTTGCTCAAAATGCAGGCTGATTTTTTAGCATTAGGCTTTGATTTTGAAGGAGTTAAAATTAAGGGGATTTGCTCTCAAAGGCTTCAACTGACTGAAATAGATTCTGACAGTCATAACATTTAGCATTTTAGAGGTGAGATTGTGGGCTCCCCTTTAACAGAGACAAACGTTTCTGATGAGGAGCTAAACAACAGAAGATACAGAGGTTCAACATCTAGCTTTGAGAAGAAAACCCGGTGGTAAGCTGGTGTTCCCACCATGATTCCTGTGGCAGTGTGGAGAGGTGGGAAGAGAAGGAAGGTGGCAGATAGTTGTCAAATGGCTGTTACTTTTCAAATGCTGATCTATTAACAGCACCAAAATGGAAGCTGTGGGACCGGGATGAGTTAGCAGGAGGGAAATCCAAGTGTGACACAAAGCTGTCCTCCTGAGATTTTGATTCAGAGAGAAATTCAAATTGCTTGACATGCCTCTTAAAGGTATTCTGTACATTTCCCATATGGACTAAAGCCTAAGGTGCTGAAAGTAGAATGCTTGCTTTGTGAAACCAGCAGTGATGGCATATTTCTGTCATTTAACAATTGCCCAGGTAAATGCTTCGCAATGCGTAGTTACTTTAGCACCCATACTTTTCACAAGGGCGCTTGATGTACTTAATCTGCCTGAGCATAGCTTGAAGCATGTAGCAAAATATGGATGAAAAGAATGCAATAATACTGTGTAAACACAGAAATGACCCATCTGTACAATCAGTGCCTGTTGAAGATATCCAGGGCTAGCATTAGTGATTCATTAGCTATTCTCTACCCATTGGCTTCCAAGGTGGCAATATCAAATTAGTGCAATGTTCTTGTTATCTAAATACACATTGGTGGTTGTTTTATAGGGAAGGGTCAGACAAGTGTTCCTGCAAGTTGGGAAGCACGAATGCTAAGAAGAATTTGGAGCAAAGAAAATTAGAGATTAGTGCAAATGACATGTTGTGCAGATGGTGAAAGGGATGAGTCAGACTCGGATGTGCTAATAGCTGTTATTGATGAAGGAACTCTCAAACAGTTGTTAGTATGGTTTAAGTTTATCATTTGGAGGCCTGTGTGTTTATCCCCAGGCTTTAACAACACAGGCTGTTCAAGAGCTGACTCTCATAGCCACTTGTTCACAGCTGCTTGCACACATGGCTGCATGGAGATCTTCCCCAGCAAGACCATCTATGCCAGAATCAGGAACTGGCTGTACTGTTTTCCCTTGGCTAAGAGGATACATGCCAATTATTGAAATAACCTTAGAAAAGGCAGGAAGAGGGCAGAGAACAGAGAGCTTTAATATTTCACCCAGCACATCTTTAGCTTTACAAGCCATAATAAGTGGCACACTAGAAGTACCTAGTTACACACAGCAGGAGGAAAATCTGCCCATCAGTGGAGTCATCTGTGTCAAAGAGAAGGGATGTTCTTGCCCTTCACTTCTTTCACTGCCTAAACTGCCATTCCCCTCTTTTAGAAGAGGCTGCATTGATTGTGCTTCTTTCAGGATGATAGTATTGAACATTTGCGTAGTAGGGACAGCTCCAAACAAAGGACCTGGGTCTAAATGTCATACAAATTCAAATACACATTGCTAGACCGAGTGTTTGTTTGGAGTAGAGACAATGCCATAGCTTTCTAAGTGATAGTTCATAGGCACCAGTGTTGTGTAGGAATCTGGTCTTTATCCAAATCCCTGCTGTTTTTTGATTTGCAGCGTTTCTGTTGAAGTCCTGTCCTCTCTCTGAATGGAAGAAACCTTCACACAGATAACTTTGCCTCTGGCCAGCTATTGCAAAAGGTGCCTCAGATAGTTATAGGAGCTCAGGGAAAGGCACAACTGCCCAGTAACAATGAAGATCTGCTCTCAAGTGAAGAGATCTGATCATGTCCCATAGCATCTATGCCTGGCCACAAATCGTGCTACAACAGCAGCCTTAGAATGTAAGAGTCATCAATATAAAATATAGATTTAGGTGCTCTATGAACCTGTAAAAACACACCATGAAGATCTAGACCTTTTGATGTCTTCTAGGTAAGAATGTGGTTTCATAAGACAAGACAAACTCTATCTTAGTATCCCTTTCATGAAACTCTGCTTTTATGACCATGGAGGAGTAGATTTTTATCTGAAATGAAAACAAAATTTGGCTACTAGCTTTTCTACCAGGGAAATGCTGCAGGAAGAAGTATACTTGGCTACCCAAATGGTTCTTGATTACAACCCTTGCTATTAACAGGATAGAACTGCTTTGCATTCTCTGGAAATTAATGAGAAAGCCTTATCAAACCTCTTGGATATTTGAAAAATTTTTCAGCAGGGAGAGCTAGTGGTTGAACTCGATAGGTGATACTCTTTGCTAGACTAGAGGCTTAGCAGAAGGGAAATTTAAGTCATTAACTAGAAAACCTGCTAAGACATTTTTATATTTTAAGCTAGTCAAGTAAAAGGTATCACCTTGCCATATAAAATCTACATAATGGTATAACTTAAAATACTGTTGTTGCATTGCTAGTCTTCTCCTCCAGTTCACAAATTTTAACAGAATCCATCCAAGTGTTAAAAGTTAATGGATCCTGCTGTTGACCTTCTGTCATTGAGGAAAATTTTTCATCTATTCCCATTTTTCTGCCCTCAGACATAGGTCAGAATCATCAAATTTTATTTCTTGCAACTCAAATAAAAATTATTCATTAGTGCATCGTGAGGAACTTAACTAGATGCCTCCAAAAATACGAGCTGTTCCCTAGTTCTTTCCTGCTAAATGTTTTATTGTTGAAATCAAAGATTTACAATAGAGGATGCTTTTTCTTTGTACCATAATCCTGCAGGGTGTCTTCAGGATTCTGCTTTCTAGGAACCATTCAGCTGATTTATTAAGAAAGTGAGCAAGGTCTAACTTGCCCAGATTATTATCTGAACCTTTTGAAATTAGGTAAAGCAAGCTTGTTTTCCAGTTCTCTGGAAGAGTTGCTGCTCTTAATAAGGCTGCATGTTTTTACTGTGTATCTCGTCACTTAAAAGTTCAAAACATAGGCCTCATCCTTTGCTGCACACAGTCCAAATCCCTTTGGGTTGTTAATACTAAAGAAACTGATAATAGAATTAGGAATCTTTGATGTTACCTTCGAGTGTAAAAAAACTATTAAGGTCCTTTTCTCATCTAGTACAGCAGGTAGTGTTTGTGCTTTCTCCTTGTTTCTTTCAAGGAGTTACCCAAATCTTACCCCAACACTCCCTCCCTGAATTGTTCTCCAAGTCATATCTGCTTGTTCTGTCAGGCTTTTTGCTTTCTTTTCCTACTCTCCTGGTTCTTGTGGTGTTTCTCTTGACTCGTCTCTCACTCTCCTGCAGCTCTGTATGTGCAGCCCTCTACCAAAAGCAATGTAAGCCTTAGCCCCTTTTCTAGACGGCTTGAGTGACCCCAGAAATGCCTTTGTTTTGGATAGCGATGTATAGTCATGTTTGGAGTGCAGACTGCTGAAGTCTTTCAGAGAGCATATTAAATAATTCCTAGCTTTTCTACTGCTTTCAATATATACTATGTTCATGATGATAGATTCTTACCTTTGTTATCAAACTTAAGTCAGCTAAACTTCCACATATGGAGATAGGCTTTGGGGTGCTGATGTGGCTGGTAATGTGTCATTGAATGCAAAGACTGTTCCAGAGAGCTCCAGTCTCTCCTTTTGCAGGTGAGCTCTGGGTGGAGATCCTTGTTGTTTCACTTCCTCATGAACCACAGGTTTTCCTATTCATTCATCACTCAAATTTACCTGAAATGAAAGTAAGATTCTTTCTGCTTACAGTTCTCCAGATTGCTTCCTGTGCCTTTTTGTAAAAACACAGTGTTTTCTATGCTCCTGTCCTCCAGAGCAGAAGCAGATCTTAAGAGATGGTATGATTTTTGGTTGAGATGCCAATGGAAAGCTGTACTAAGTCTCCAGACTTTTTGCAGATACTTTGCAGGTCAGAAGAGTGCAAACCCAAAAGACTCCCTCTGGAAGGAGTTTCTCTTTAGGGACTCTTGCGGGAAGCTGTCAGTGCTCAGCTCATTGAAGAGTCATGGACTGGGTTGTGCCTCCCACAAACTACTGACGCTGTATAGCGAGCAGTCAAAGCCAGTCCTTTACAGATGATAGCACTGAGAAAGATTCAGGAAGGAGTGATCTAATAATATTGCAGTGAAGCAAGTGGAAGATCTCCCAACAGGTAGTGCATTGTTTTCTGGGACATTTTGATAAAGACATAGTGACCTTGTAATGTCACTGAAGGAGTAATACATGCATCCCTTTGAGACAGTTATCTTATTTTTGTGGACAACCATGGAATTAGTGGTGTTCTAACAGTTGCTTTCCATTTCCAGGTTGTTCCACTCCTGTATCTTGTTCAGAATTGAAGATCACTTAAGGATATTGGCAGATAAGGTTCTTTTATCCACAAAATGCCCTTTCCTTTCCTTGGCTTTATCTTTCCCTCTTTCAGGCATCAACTGTTATGGCAACAGGAAGGTCGGAGGCAAATAAGCAGCTGGCAGTCTTCCTAATGGGCAGAAACATAGGCTGGAATCCCTCCCGAATTCAACAGCACAGTGGTAGAACTGCAGTAGCACTGCTAACAGTGGCACAGAGTGCATTTTGGGCTCACAGGGTAGCTAGATTTAATGAGGTGAGATGCTGCTCATGCTAAACCTTCTACCAAAGCTGAACAATGTGATGCATGTAAATGCAGAAAACATAGTTTAAGGTTTTAAAATAGCTTTCCCTATTTATTTGTTTTTCAGAACAAAATGGTAAAATATGGTTTCAGTTGCAAAACTAGGTCTGACCAAGTTGCTTACTTGTTGATTCTGGACTACTTCAAGAAGGTAAAAAGAGGGACATTGTGGTTGCCTCTCTTAAAGTGGCTTTAATGCAATGTCCTTCTTTTAGCCTCGCAGGTTTTCCACAAATGAAAGGAAGTGTGTGTGTGTGGGGGGGGAAGTAGGTTTGACAACTACGGAATTAAATACTCATGTTCCAGGGTTTGATTTCCAATATACCTGTATCTAAAATCCCTTCTGCTGTTGGTGTCTTTTGTTGGATCCTTATTCTGCAGACTCCTTTTTTGACATATTTCTATTATGTTTGAATCCATTCTTTTTTTGTCTGCTGAGAATTTCCTTAGCTCATACTGTTCCCAGTTACAGGATAAAAAAAAGTCATTTTACTATTGATTTGCCAATAAGTGACAATGTTTGGTAACTTACCTTTATTTGACTGCACATTTAAATTATGCAGATTTACCAGGTCTAATGTGACAGATTCATTCTTGATGTGACTGAAAGGCTGAATGTCCATAGTTATCTGTGAATGGAGGTGAATACATATTTCTGATCTCAGTTTTACTCTCTTGAACTTTGATTGAAGTGTCAATCCAAACTCCATTGCTTGACATCATCTGCATACTAATTTGAAATGAATCCAGAGTTGAAACACTCTCCATGCTTCAGGGCAGTTCAAATTTGAATTTCAAGGAGGAGGAGGATCCAGAGGTAGACAGGAGGAAAGGCAGTGGGGTTCCCTAATTACTAGAAGTGTTTTAATTAAGTGGAGTGGCGCTACACAAATTAGATAATCTGAGTTCCTCTTTAGACTATTGCTGTCTATTCAGAGATCCCTGTGCTGGTAGTGGTTCCTTCTCGCAGCACCACACTTGTGAGAGCCATTTTATCCTGTCATTTTTAATTGAAGTTAAACCAGGAGTGATAGTATTTGAAGGCTGTCACTTCTGGCTTACAACTACTTCATCTCCATTTTCATGCACTCAGCTTTATGTTTATAAGCATCCCCTGCAATGGTACATCTTAAATATCCGGACTTCTGCGTGCCTGTGTTATATATAAACTACCTACAAAATCTATTTGTTTGAGAACTATTCAAAAGTCAACATTTAGACATGTAAGATATGAGAATATGTGTCTGGGTCTGTGTTTGATGGCAGACTTTGGGTTTAAGCCTAAAGTACTTTCCAGGTTGCAGCTGTAAACACAACTGCTGTAAGCAGCAGTGGGTATGGCCAGCACAGCATGTGTCAAGCTGTATGGTGGCATGTGTCAATAGAACAGCTCTTCTATAGTCACTACTATTTATAGTGCTGGGGCATCCCAGAATACTGCAGCTGCTGCCTCTTGCACTGAGATGCCAAAAGCCTTACTTTGGCCCCTGCTAGCTTCTACTCCTGGGATCTCTTATTCCTTCCCTAAGATGGAATGGCCATACAATGCTGATGACACCTGGGTTCCCTGGGTCTTGGTACCCAACCATCTAGAAGCAGAGCAGAAGGAATTGGAGCCATTACAGCATTCTGGGGTTGGAAGGGTGGAGGAAGCAGGGCCTGGGCTGCCTGGAACCATGTGGCAGTGAAAAAGTACTGAATTGATTTTCTGCAGTGCTCAGGGCAAGCTGTCACTGTGCCCCAGCTTTTCAGGAATGAAAAGAGTTTGCAGTCTTTACAAACTCCCCTAGAAAATGTAGTAGTGCTGCTCACACAGAACCTGTGACTAAAAGCCTTCTGGAAAGCATATTTGCAGTATGGGGATCAATAGAGGCAGTGTGCTCCTCTACAGAGTAGCATGTGCACAGTGACACAGAGGCTGCTGCCCAGGGCCTGTTCTGTCCTGTTTCCCAGAATCATGGCCACATCCAGACTCTGCTACTCTCTATAAACAGCATGGTGAGTTCAGCTGGCTAAGTGGGCATCAGCCAGTGGGCATATACTGAAAAATGTGAGGAGGCCCAGCAGCAGAGAGAGTAGGGGTATTCTTTCTTTTTATTCTGGGAGGAATCACTGGCAATTCCTTTTTAAAAGCATTATATTATAGGACTATTTAGGCTTTAGTGACCAGAGGCTTGGCACCACAAGTTCTCATCACTATGAGAAGTCCTTAGCACTTTGCAGAATTCAGCTGCTCCTCATCACCCATGTTGGACTGGCACATGAGCTCTTCCTTCTTTCCCTGCACCTTGCCTTGCTCTCTGAGCATGTTAGGACACTTCCTCTTTCCCCCATGCCATGGTTCCCAAACCTGTGAAATTGCTCTTGGTTATTAGCACTGAAATCTGTTCTACTCCCTGTCTCTTTTGGGTCTGATTTTGCTTCTGAGTTCAATGAGGCGTCTGTCCGTAGTTTCAATATATTGGGAGAAGGACATTGTTTTAAAAAGCAGAGCAAACAACATGAATTCTGAGCAGGAAAGCCCTTTTAAAGTGTAATTTATTTTATGGCAAAATGCTTTCAAAAACAAAGAAAAATCCTAGAAAAAGGAA
Organism: Drymodes brunneopygia; assembly: GCA_013400955.1. Lineage (NCBI taxonomy): Eukaryota > Metazoa > Chordata > Aves > Passeriformes > Petroicidae > Drymodes > Drymodes brunneopygia. The sequence continues at coordinate 52,564 of VZTZ01006659.1, read as the reverse complement.
TCCTTTAACTACACAAAGCAACATGAATTTGGCACATTGAATAACATGTTAATAAGCATCTTTAAAATAGATTATGGTTTTGATCTGATTTATTTTTCAGTCCTGTGGAGACAGCTGATGAATTATATATGGTTATGGCACTTTTGAATTGTAAGTCTCCTCACAACTGAAGGCAAATGTCAAAGGCACCATGTGCTAGAAAAAGATATTTTGTTTGGCAGGTATGGCTTATTCAGAAAATAGAATTCTGTTTTATACATACCCTGCATTGCTCAATTGGGTGTCTCCGTTCTTTGAGCACCCACCCTGTAGCTGCCTCGTGTGGCTGAATACCTCCTCCTCATTTAGGTAAACAGTATCTTCTTTGATAGTGGAGAAGGAAGAGGGTATGATCAGTGAGTCCTTTCTCTTTGGCACTCTTCTAGTAAGCAGTAAGCAGAACGTTTTTCACCTCTGCAATTTGGAGGTGCAATGTGAGCTGGGTTAGAACTGAGTTGCCATAAGGAAAAATGTTTGTGGCCAAGTCTTCTCCTCTTGCTGACTTTGTCTTCCTGCCTGAGTGGGAGCAGGTTTCTCTTGCCAGTGCTTAGAGCTCTGACCTGGCCTTTTTCCAGCAAACAGAAGAGACTTCCGACATTCAGGCTGAGCAAAGGACATCTGATGCTAAGCTTATTTCTCCTGGTCTTCCAGGGCTTCTCTGAGAGAGGCAAAAGCTTTCCTAGAAGACCTGGCTCTGAAATGGTTCCCTGTAGAGTTTTCATCTGTTCTCTTTTAGCCTCTCACTTCTATGAGCGCAGAGAGCTTATTCTGGAGATAAATCTAACAACCTTGGTGCTGACTTTTGAGAGCAGAATGAAGTGTACCCCCCTCTACTTCTGAGCAGCAACAGCTGCACTCTGCAAACTTTGGTCAAAAGGGCATCAGCTGAACTCTAGTCAAAAGTTTGTTATATGTATGTGATTCTATACGTAAATACGGATATAGTTATGTGCATATATATTTCATGAAACCCTGAGCAGCTTTGTCCTTGCCAATATTTTCAGTTTCATTAGGCTGTCTTTTTCTGTTCTAATAATCCAGGTTCCTTTCAGGATAATCAAAGTCTGTACCTGTAACTTTACCCTTCAGTTAGTTTCAGTCTCTATGTTGTATTAAACCCATTCATTGTCTGACTGCCCTCTCCCTCATTCTCTGGTGATGTGTTGGGCCTATAAACTCTGAATCTTTGTGTACTGAAATTGGTACAGGCTCTGCCATCCCAGAGGGGCCTCCAGAGCATTTCAGATGGTAATTTCAGGACAAGATGGGGGAGACCTGATGAATCTTAATCACATGTTTGTCCTTCATTACTCTCTACTCACCCATTTCAGCATATCTTCAAATTGTATCTTTTTAAATTGTTTTCCTTTTCTTTTGTTTTCCTTTTGTTGAGGCCATACCCTTGGCTTAGTCACTCCATAGTGCTATCTATGTCAGAAGCAAGCTCTTGTGTTACAGCAGAGCCTTGCATAGCTTAGTTCTCCTATTTCGGCACTGGGAGAACTATCTCTTCTTTTTCACTCCGATAGTAAAGTTTCCCTTTCGTGTAAATAGATTAATTGCAGTCTTTGTTGGTTCCCACTTAGAATTGTGTCCCAGACATGAGCAGGCTGGTGTGTCTGCCAGCCAGAGTGCTCTGATGGTACTGCTAAGGTGGTGTAGTTCTCATTTGCTACCTTGGCACATCTAAGCCAGAAAAGGGCTTGTGCTGGGCTGCTGCTTCCTGCCAGCCATTTTCATCTTTCCTATTTAATGGTGAGCAGAAAATGTATAGGACACACCAATTTGGGTCTGTTTCACAAAGAACACAGGTGCTGCTGCTGCAGTGCTGTAACAGAGCTTTGTAGCTGTTGAAGAGTACCAGAAGCAGTGACTGTTTCCATGGCTACTTTGACTTATTTGGTTTCTAGATCAACAAGGACTGCCCATTCAACTCAATTGATTTACAACCCAGTTGATTTATTTTCCCACCAATTTTTTTATCACTTCTAAAAATAAAAAGAAATTCTGCTAGCAGCCCAGTTAGTTCCCTACCCTTCATCAAATAATAGATAGTAAGGACTAAGCAGAGTTCATAGTGTAAATCAAAACAGAGATTGGGAACAGATAAGAAGCTGAGCCTGGTGTGTCCTTACCTCTGAAAATCTGAGATGTAGATGTGTGCCAAGACTCTGAGAGGATGGGTTCAAAAAGGGACAGTTTTCAGCTGCTGCCTCTGCCTTTTCCCCCTCTCCTTCCCCTTTTCCCATGAGCTTCTCTGTGCATCATCTCCCTCTTCTGGCTATTTCAGGGTTACAGAAGCAGAGGGGCTGCCCTCTGGCCTTGCAGAGGAGATGTTGAAATCATCGTGTCAGCATGAACTCTCTGCCCAGTATTTCCTCTTGGACTCAAAGATGTCTTCTGTGGCAAGAGGAACACAGGAGGAAATTAGGTAATACTAGAACACAGAAGATATTTTCTCATTCTGTTGGTGAGGAAGGACAATGGTGCTAGTTGAGGGGTAGGAGTGATATGTAGAGGCTATTTCTTCTTGCACACAGCCCAGGGCTCTGTTACACATCCTGGGGAAGCCACGTCAGACCATCTCCTACTCAGCAAATTCTGTGCAAGAAGAGGCATCTGCTCATTGCCTTTTGCCTGCCACAGCACTGTCACATTTTTCTGCCATTCCCCACATCTGGTGGGTGACATCAGGAGCTAGAGAGGAAGAGAGGTGCTGGTCTGGGAATTCATAGCCCTCTGATAGGAGAAAGGGAGAGGGCTGAGGAGGAGGTTTGTGTCCTTCTGCTCCAGTAAGACATATGAAGGACACAAGTGCAGTCTGGTTATAACTGGTATCTTTGGAACTGTATCTTAAGGACAACTGTTTTATCTCTTTAAGTACAATGATGCTAAGTTTTTACTAAATATTTGGGTGTCACTGCAACAACAGTGCATATGAAATCAAGGTAGCAGGTGTGATGTGCTTTAAGGATCACAGCATTATCCTATTGGAGCAGATGAAGGAGCAGATGGTATAATTTAAATTCCCAGGTTCTTTAGGCAAGGTCTACTGGAGACTGAAAGGTACAATCCTCGTGTCATTGTAAGTCATGTCATAATGTTAGATTTAGCACCTGACAATCAAAATATTAGTCATAAAGCAGGAAAGAAAAATTACACTGTAGAAGTAGGTGTGTCAAATCTGAGAAGCTGGAAGATTTTTTCTGTCTCAGGCTATTATTGTCCTCCAGTGCTGTGTCTTGTACTTACCTCTGTTAGAATACTGCAAAGACTGTTTTTTGCTTTTCAATAAGGAGTCATTTTCTAAGTAATAATCATGTAGGGGCTTCTATTCTGGAAACACCTGTCCTTTAAACTAAGATCTTCACCCTAATTCAGATCTGGAGTTTCTTCCTTGCTGTTATNCTCTGTTAGGTTAGGTTATAGCTGTGGGGGGCATGTGGTCTTTAGTGTTCATGATCCTTATATGAGGAACTGGCAGAAGAGGCAAACTCTGATATATGTCTGAAGCAGTATTGACTGAAGCAGTATTTTTATATCCTTACTCCATTAAGTCAAGGGAAGTTATGAGGATGAGCAGTGGACTTGCTCCCATTGGCTGTTCATTCCAGCACTGACCTTACAAAATTATGTGCTTAGGCCCATTGCCTTCGATTTCTTCTGTGACTGAGGGCTGAAGAAATCTATGTTAGCTATGGAGCTTGTTGAGATCACCAAATTCACTTAATTAGTTCCTGTAATAATAAGCTAGTCCATTAGTCTGCAGTGCCACCTAACCTACTCATCCTCTGGGGAGCAGAGTGTGGCGTGAATATTTAGAAAGATAAAAACCACTTGGAAAACATTCACGTAACGATCTTTCCCCCCCTTTATTTAAAGATAACAATAAGTCCATCTCATCTGAGGATTTTAACCAGCAGTCTGAAAATTGTTGCCCTGATAGTAGCTAGTGACAGAAAAAACAGGGAGAATTAGAGATTATTTTTCTTCAAAAGGTTAGTTCCTTGTTCAACTCAAGTATTACTCATAATTTGTAAGGTTTGAGCTTGGTAAGGAAGCAGAAAGCTGGTGCATGACTATTAAATTTTTTAACAGTCTGATTCATCTCAAAATGATTCAGAGACTATTGATAGTAGTCCTGTCAGGAATTGCCATTGCTGTGGTGAAGTTGGAGTGGTTAGTGACATACCACTAGTGCTCTGTGGCATTTCATAGCATTCATGAGTCAAAAATATGCAGGGTAATGAAGGCAGCAAATGTAGTTCTGCTGGAATGCTGGGATTAGCATCTCTGCGACCTGAAGAAGGTGTGTAGAATTGGCTTCTGTCCTTGGGTGGGTCACAGGACAGATTGCTGGGGAGAAAAATGGCCCTGGGAAAGGGGAACCAAGACTTGATGCCTACCCTGTCCATGCATGCCTTCAGAAGCCAGGACTGCTTCTTTCCCATTCCTTCTTCTTCCCTGATTTTTTGCTGGGTGGAAGGAAGTTTGTGTGCTTGGGTTTGGAAAGTGGCTACTGCAGCATAGCCATCTGGCTGTGTTTCATGCAAAGCCGTAGTCCTGGATCTGCAGGAAAAGACAGAGACATTAGCAGGGATGCAGGGTGGGAACAGCATCCCAAAATCTGGCAAGATGAAGTAGGTTAGTGAAGGGTAAGAAACATGTCCTTACATCCATGAACTCCACCAACTTTGCAAGAGTTCTTTGTGCTTCTCTCACCTCTCTGCCCTACCTGCCAGTTGAACCTTCTTCATCACTGTTGCAAGACAGAATTGTTTCTCCTCACCTTTTGGGTGGCTGGGTTCACATTCTTTTGCTGTTCAGTTCTGACTTGTGTTACAGGATTGCTGATAAATGTAAGATGGAGAAGATCTATTAAAATAACCAATTTCTGACCAATGCATTCCCATGACATCTGTCATAGCTTCTGTCTTCCTAAATAACAAATGTATTTAATCTGAAGCTTTGGGTTTCAGTAGCTCTGTAGAAACAAACACAGCTTTTCACTTTGGCACAGTTAAGTAGAATCTCTCTTCATTTAGACTTGCGAGAGATTAGCAGATAGGTCCTTTGTGAAAATTTGCAAATGGTGACTAAGCATGGGGCCACTGTCATGATGGCAACAAGAATAGGCAGAAAATGGAAAACATGCACTGCTACAGGCTGCCTTTGTGCAGTGGGCTCATTTGCCATTGCCAAGTAAGACCACAGACTAAGCTCAACGAGTGTAGGTGGGATGGGATGAAATGGGATGGAACACCATTACTGGTTTTCTTTGGTATGGATTTCAGCTTACATTATAAAAGTGCTCAAAAATATCAGTAGTTAGAATGTGTAAGAAGGCTGATATGATAATTTGAGGGTGGGAGTAATGAGAGGAAAAAATCTACTGAGTTTCATCTCCAAATCCTACTAGATTTTCTTTATCAGCAGACTTTCCTTCACTGTTTAATGATGCTTTTATATGAGTTTTGTTTGAGAAGGTACTGCAGTGGGTTTTGGCTTGACTGAAAGAGTCATTTGAGAAGTGCACACATGTTTAATGGTTAGGGACAGTCTGTTTGCTCATATGGATTTCATGAAGGGGTCTGTTAGAGCACTCTGGGCATGTCTTACAGAATTTATTGGGTTAAAAAACCCCATCACTAAGCCTTGTAAAGCTGTAAAAAGCTATCCAGATTCAGAGATCCAATGAATCAACTTAAAGGTCTAACACTAAAGCCATGCCTTCTTACTTATTTGAGGGAATGAGCTGCCCAGTCTCTGTATTTAACAAAACCAGAAATGAGATACTCCTGGGGAGTTAGAGAACTACCATCTTTGCTTAGGCATTTATTGATAGCTCACTCTTTAAAAATAACAGGAGTTTTAAAGTGAGGGGTTAAAACTAGTAAGAAAATCAACCTGCTAAAGGTGGTCATAGCAGTATGGTCGTAATGGTAGTATTGAAACTATCAAAAGGCACTTGTGGATGCACCTGCTGTCAGCTGTGGTGTTTGTGTTATTCCAGAAGCTAAAAGGTTCCTTGTATTATTGGAATGCTATAATAGCCCCAGAGAATCGCAGCATTCTATTGTATGTGCTGGCTAATCATCCAACATGAATGGCAGGTAAAATAAGAAAAGGGAATTACATTCTAGTATTCTGAAAAAAAACCCCCACAACCAACTACAGTGATTTGTAGGGAATTAATACAATCAAAGAAGACAGTGGAGCACCTGTAATTACTAACCACTATTAACAAGCTGTAAAGACTAGCTCTTGCAAGTTGCATTTTACCCTACTTTGAGCATACAATTTAGAAAAGTAATAGAAAAGTTAAAAATTAGGAGCCATTTTGAAGCACCTTTCAATACTTTTTGTGATTTCTTTATTTCTTTTATAAAGGTTCAGGTTCTATGAAAGGACTGCAAAGAGAGGTGTAGATATAGAATAAGGAATACCTAAATTCTATGAATAAACTGTGATAAGTATATACATCTCTTTAATTAATATCCTGTACCAGTAGCTTTGATCATTTTTCTGCAGAATATGATAGCTTGTCTAAGAAAGAGACCCTGGACACTAATCAATAGACATCTTGAGAGTGCTGGAACAGCGTCGCTTAGTAGCTGGGGAATATGTCTAGGAACAAGTGCTGGAGCTTCTGTCTCCTTTTCTGTGGCTTGTCTTCACCCAGTCTTAAATGCATAAATTGCATTGGGAAAGGAGCCTGGGCCTCTTGAATCCTTTGTTGTGTGGTGAGCAAGAACGAGGTAAGGTGTTGCGAGAATGTAAGAGTAGTTTCCAGTTCTCTCTAGTCTAACTAACAGGTGTTTATACAAAAGGCACGCAGTGGCCCCAATGGGGTGTTTTTGAAGGAGCTTGGCCTTTTTTTCAGGATTCTGTGTTCGACACAGTAGGATGCATCAGAGCACATCAGGCAGATTGATGATCTGGGGGTATTACATGCCAGCATGCTGAGTCCTGGGTCTCTGTCAGAGTGCAGCAGGAGTGAAGAACCACAGTGCCTCGCCTGGGGTAGCTTTGGGCACACTCAGCAGAGGACAAACATTGTCCTGGTCCAAGAGGGAGGCAGCTTAGAGACATTCAGGGTTAAGCAGACTCCTGGTTTTGGATTGCATCTTACAATATCAGTTCCTATCTTCTTTACAAGTGTGGCATTGCACCTCACTTCAGTTCTCTTTGGCCCTGACTGTACAGCAGATCATACTGTTTGGCTGAAGTCTGGTCACTTTGTTTCTCCATACCTCTGGGACATGGGGTTAATGGTGTATCTTTTCTCTTGCCAGACACCTGTCACATCTCTTTAATTATCAGTTTTCATTGAGTAGGTGCACTCTTCTCCTCTGTGTTCATATAGTGCCCAGTGCATGGGTCCCTGACCCTGCCGCAGATTCTAAACATTATTGTAACATAATGAAAATAAATAATATGAAGATGTTTCTGTGAAAAAACCCTCTGAAACTAAGCCTGCTTTGCTTCCCAGAAATGTAACACAAATTACTGTGCACTGTCCCTTTTAACTGCATCCATTGGCTGCTTTTGACCCATGATAGTTTGTGCTGTGAATTTTTAATAGCAACAATAACAACAACCACTTCTCTAATCCTTAGCATAAGAATGAACAGGAATGTTCAGCATTTTCATCCCAGTTTCCAGGTTGAAAGTCTCTATGCCCATTGCTTGGCTCTCAGTTGACAGTGTTGCTTTATTCAAACAGAGGAGATAGTCCTGTGCTCCCCTGGGCCTCTCCATGGCCCAGGAGCACCATTTCAGCCCAACCTGGGGCCATAAGTCCCTGCCCCTGTGACACAGAGGATCCCAGTCTCCAGCTCTGCTCTGCTGGGCCCAACCCATGGGCTGATGTCCTGGCTTGACTTTAGACCTGCCTTTTTCTTATGAACTTGCCTGATGCTCTGGACTCGTGGCTGAATGTGGGGGCCATCTGCAGGCCTGCCCTGCACATCTTGCTCATGGACTGTAGGACAGAGACCTAGACAGGGCAGAGGCCCTCCTCTGTCAGCCTTCATTGCTTCCTGACAAAGAGCTTTATATTAAAAAGTTGGGAAGTGTAGCTGAAATGAGAAGGGAGATGCAATTCAAAGTCAGGATTGACTCAATGAGGAATTCAATGCAAATATTAGCTTTGTTTCCCCCTTCTACTAACACACACCTAACTCTGAGCTACAAATCCCCACAGGCTTGGATGAAATCCTTTAAATGATTGAAGTAATCCAATTTGAGTGTTGTTCTTTCCCTTTTGGTGCAGTAAGAAGTTAAATATTTCACATGCTGCCTTACACAAGTAAAAAGCATATTGCTGGCACCTTGTGCTGATTTTCTCTCCCCATTTTTTCCCATAGCCCGTACTCAGGTCTGACCAGAATCAGTCAGATCCTTGGTATATGCAAGTGCCTCAGTTAGAAGTGAGATTAAACTTTCAAACTTTTTGATAAAAATACCTCCTCTCATACTCCCAGAATAAGGTTACAAAGCTCCAGCACCTGTCTAGGTGATGATTTATTGCTGTAGATGGAAGACAGGCATTGCAATTCCCTTTTCATTCTCAAATACCTTCCACCATTCTCAAGGATCTGAAAAAATACTGTCTCTAGTTTTTCAACGCCCATTTTATATTTTCTTTAAAAAGGATACTCTTAACTAATGTACTCAGAACGGGATGATAATGACAACTTGACATGCATAGAAGCTATACAATTCAAAATGAAAAGTTGTCAAAAAATTTAATGGACAGCCAGGGGTGGTGTACCTGATGTGGAGAGAAGACCATTAAGTGTCTTGAAGTTTAAACTGGGCAGCCCTGCTGTGAAACATGCTTGAAAGCCCCATTGTCTGCTGGGTTGCTTCTGAGCCTTTGAAAGCACATGAGGGTAGATTAAGGAAAGGTGTTAATTTAAACTAGAATTCCTGAATAGCAACACAAGTAGACAAACTCAAAGGTAGACCATCATCTCTAATGCAGCCATTATTTCTCTGTTGCACTGCTGCTCTTTTGTTGTTGCCCCCAGTGGAATGTCTCAGCTCTGTTTACAGTGCCCAGAAATGCCACTTTTGTGACTGGGACTTGGAGGAGGTGGCTGAAGTTCTCAGCTACTGACTGCCTTGCTTAATGTACCAGATAATTCCTTAAGGTTGTACCTGATTCTTGTTTTTTTAGTCCATGTTGGGTAGCAACACTAATTTCCTTTTAGCACTTTTTACCTCTTTCCTAATCAAAGAACAACACACATAAGACCACGTTGTCTCCTCTGGACACTGATCCTTGAAGATGCACACATACTTATACCACAATAATAAGTGGGGGTGACTACAGATAAACTCAGTGAATACCTTTAAAGGGAGTACTAGGAATGTGGAGAATCTGAGAAAGCTTGGGCTTGCAACAGGCTGCTTAAATGTGAATTAAGGTGCTGTGTAGCTTTAGGTGTATGTATGGAAAAAATGTGTCCGCTTTGTCCTAAAACCAGCATAAGTGCTTAAAAGAAGAATTCAAAACACAACCCAAAGTTCTAGTTCCAGTTGCTCTAATGAGTAGTAAGAAGAATCTCCCTTTCCTTTGTATTTGCAATTCATTTAAATTGTAATGTTTTTACAATGCAAGATATGGGCTCAGATACCTGTAGGCAGTGAGGCCATCTGTAGGATTGTACTCATGCTCCTGAAATAGAGCAGTTCACTTTCTCAACTGGTATCAGCCTGAGCTGTTGATGAAACACTTCAACACAGCCCAAAGCAAACCAAGCCTCATGAAGAGTTTATGTGACTGTAAAACAACTCATATTAATGAGCTCTTTGAATTCAGACTGATCCCTTCTATCTGGAGCTACAATAAATTGTCTAGAATAGAATAGGGCAAAAAAAAGGTATTTTGAAAGGATCACTGAAACACTGATGAGGCTAAATCACCATGTGGAACAACTTCTTTCTGTGAAGGGGCAGAAAAGGGAGCCTGAAGCAATGACATTTGTAATGTAACTCTCAAGTTGTTTCAAGTTAGAGGGACTGAATCCAGGTCTTAATGTGCAAGTGACATTTACTGTCTCTCCTACACCAAAAGTCCTTCAAAGATAAAAAATGCACATTTAGAATGGCTTTGATCTCTTGAAGCAATATGATTAAAGATATGTTTTGGTTTTAATTCCCCCTCCCCGCCCCAGTCTCGAAAGTTTAGAAGTGGAATTTTGGTCATTTTTTTTTTTCCCTAGATGATTAATTTTGAAATGTTTACAGGACAAAACATCAAAGCTTGTGGCTGCCTGTCACCTTTCCCAAATCCTAAGTATTTATAGATGTCTGTCTCTGGAATGTGTATCTGATTTAAGTCTCTAATTCATTTTAGTGAACTCTGAGCACAGCAACCATTGGAGTTAATTTAGCAAATAAGCACGTGGGTAAGTGTGGGAAGACCTTGTGGTGCTACTTTTCTTTTCCAGTTACATCAGTCAGTCTGGTATCAGCTATTCCCTCTCCTTTCAGGTCTCCTTAAAACATCACCATCCCTAGAGCAGGACACATATCCAAAAGTGACAGTCTCAGGGTATCTGTGACAGTTTAGCAGGAGCCTCTGGGTTTCAGTAGGCGGTTTGTCTCACAAGGCAGGGCATGAATGATGCTGCTTAGCCTCTTGCAGAGGAAGATTTCCATTGCTCCCTAGCCTTTCAAATGACAGTGGGGGCTCAGTCTATCCTCTGAGGAGTATCTGGATTCAGAGAGGGTAAGGAGGAGGAAGCACCTTTTCCCACCTGCACAAACTGCTCCTTCAGACCCAGGCTGCTGACATGGATGGTTGAGGCACAGTTTGAGTTGGTGGGCTGGAGAGCTAGGGATGGGGAGAAAGGGTGCTGGTCAAGTCCCTGTACCACGTGTGAGGAATTGTCCAGCCCACCCATGGAATAACTAGTTCAGATGAAATTAAAGTGCTGGGGTCCCTGCCACATTGCATTTCAACATGCCCAAGCCTGATCTGTGAATTTGCACTTTCAAAGTGCATATTAGAGCAAAGCAGTTCTGGATCTCCTTTGGCACTGTCTGGAGGAAAATTTTATGTCTGACTCTGTTGGGCTGGCACTTAGTTATGCAGGACATGGACTCACTTCCTTTTCCTACTGCCTGCCTTCACTAGAAATTCTCCTGCACACTTTTTAACAAGTGTTTTACAAGGCTGCAGCTCTATGGTCTTGTCCTTCCACTCCTGACAAAGGGGGGTGAACCCTTCTCCGGAGGGGATGTTTCCCATGTGGCTGAAGACAGGGCTGAGGCATGCTGGGCTTTGCTGATGTAACGGGCTCCCTCCCTGCGATTTTCATTCCGATCTGGTTGGCTGGGAGCTGCCAGGGAGCCTCAGCCTCAGATATGCCTCCAATTCAGATGAGGTCATCCCTGCTTTCTTTTTTTTTTTTTCCCCTGCTTCCAGATGTCTGTTGTGTGTGAACGTTTAAGGTCAGAGTGCAAATTTCCACACCACTGCAAATCTCTGGGAGCAGGAACTCCCTTATCCCACTCGCAGCTGCACTCTTTCCCAGCACCATCACAGACTCTGCTCTCCCTTTAAAGAGAGAGGAGGAGCAAAAGGAAGATGAATTTACCGCAGTGCATTTTATAATTGATTCTCGCATCCAGGTCAGAGGGGAGTGTTTGCTGGCAAGACATTGCAGCGCTGCACGGTCCTAACACGAGTGTAAAGTAGCTCCAGGACGGAAGAAACTCCAGACCCTGCTGCTGCCAGAAGCGAAACTACTCGCCCTGCCCAGTGGCTTGCTCCCTTCCCCGCCCTCCCACCGTGTGCCATGCAGTGATACATCCAGCCGGCAGAGGACGGGGTAGGTCCCCTCGGCTGTCAGTCAGTAGGAGCTGCCCGGCTCGGGACGAGCTGATCGCGAAATAAGGACTGGCCCTGAGGAGAGCAGAGCGCAGAGAGCTGGGGTGTCTAGCCCCGGCCCTGTACTCTGCCTGGAAGCATCACCTGCTCGGCATCTTCCTCCCTCCAGCTCCAGTCCGGGTAGTCCCGCGTCATCTCCAGCGAAGAACTGCCTTGTAACTTCGGCACCGACGCCAGGTCTGCCTGCACGTCGTGGGCAGGATGGGGGTTGCGGCATCCCCTCTTTGCCCCGGGGGCAGCCAGTCCCCTTCTCCTCTTCCTCCCACCGCCGAGCCCCACGCTGGAATCCCTTTGGCACAGCCTCTTCACCATGTCCTGCCAGGAGCGGAGAACCCTCAACCGAGAGCCTAAGGGGGACCGACCCCAGCACCACGGACAGATCCCGGCTCCGGGCGGACCAACCCCAGCACCACGGACAGATCCCGGCTCCGGGCGGAACAACCCCAGCTCCGCGGACATCTCCCGGCTCCGGTCGGACCGGCCTCAGCACCGCGGACAGATCCCGGGCTGCCTCTGGCTTCGCCGGCGGGAGGAAGGGAGGGAGCTCGGCGCCCGCTCCAGCCCCGCTCCGCGCCGTGGTGCCCGGGTTCCTGGTACTGCTGGCAGCCCGCTGCGGTAGCGGCACTCCGCTCTGCCGAGAAATCTCCCCGCACGCACTGCCACCCACCTTGCTCACGGTGCCAGAAGCGGGCTGGTATTTGGGCTCAGATTCTGTCTTCTGTGGATCGGGATTTAAGAGCTTGGACGGTGCCTGGTTACAGTGGTGTATGAGACTACAGACCCCGAGGTGCACTACAGAGTTAGAAAGAAACCTTGGATCTGTCACGGCGTGGAGGGCTAGAATAAACCCTATACAACCAGCAAACCCAACCCAGGCCTTCCTGCCTCCCTGCAACCAACTTTACACACACACACACCACCCAACCGTGAAAATGACCTCCTTTCCTCCTCCCTCCTTGCTCCTTCCTCCAGCGACTGTAGGATGAGGCATTTTCTTCTATCTGGCTCAGGGTAAAAGCATACCCTGGGGGCATCAACACACATCTGGAAGGGACTGAAAGGTTTTAATCCAGCCTCTACTGCAATCAACAATGGCAAATGAACCAGTGATTCTGAATGTTTATGACATGGTGAGTATGAAACACTACTGACTGGGGGAGCAGTGGGGCTGGGTGGGAGTTCATGCTCAGAGGGCAGGCACTGTACAAAGGGGAGCCAAGCACAGATCCCCAGAGAGGCTGATTCCCTCCCCCTCCCTCTCTTCCCTGGCCCAAACTCCTCATCCAATCCTATTATCATATCATGTCAGAGATGATGCTGACCCTGGGTTTTTTTGTCTTTTTAATGTTTAGCATATTGAGCCAAATTACAGGTATTGTGCCAGATTTTCTGCGGGATCTTTCAGGAGCAGCACTGAGTGAGGAGAGGACTTTTTAATTTCCAGTGCCCCACTTAAGGAAGAGAATGTGATCACCTCTATGTCACAGATAATTGTCCTTTAATTTTGAGTGAACAAACATTACCAGGCTGTGGGGTGGGGATCAGGATTTCATCTAAGGAGGAGAAACAGCTGTAGAGTTGCAGTAAGGACATAGTTTCTAGGCTAATAATCTGGATCACTTCCTCATATGCGTAAGATTGTAGTTAATAATTTTCTCTGAAGGTTAATTGCGACAACAAGCGTAAGAAATTGTCTGGTGAAGTTTCAGCACAGAAAGGGACATGGGCACATGCTACTCAGCAATATTTCCTGGAAGTTCACAGGGTAGGAAGTGGTTTTCTTTGACCTCTTCTTGCAAGGGGGAATGTGAGTGGCTGTCTTCTGTTCTAGCAAATCAGAAGGTCCAAATCTTGGCACAAACCCCCAGAGAGAAGGTGGCTTGGCACAGCCTATTTGCTTGCTGGTCTGACAGAAGCTTAGGAGAGGTATGTTCCCATGAGGAGTGTTTTGATGATTATGTATTCCAACTTTGTTTTTTGATTACCAACTAATGATTAAAAAAAAGTAGTTTTCAGATCTTCCACAAATTTAGTGAACCTTTCTGAGAAAATACAACCTTATAAGGCCCAGGTGCTGACTGAGCTCTAAATATCCACCTCCAGACCTTTAAGATTACAGCATAGGTTTGCTTTTTATCATCAGGCAGTGACAACTTTTTCCAGGAAGCCCACAGAATAGTGTGGGTTTCCCTGTTGGGGAAATCCAGAGAACAGACACCAAAGAGATTAGGAGTGGGTTGCTGTGAAAGTCAAACATCTTTTCATCACAAGGATCAAGGCATCGTTTGTGAACTAAAACAGGTGGGTTGTTTTCTGAGGGAAGAGTGAGTGGTAAGGGTTATTTAGGTAGAACTGTATCTGCATTGGTGAGCAGTCCAAAAAGCATACAAGTACAGTGGACTGAAGCTGGCTCTTCCAGAGCTATTATTGGTAAAATTGAGCAAGTTGGTGTAAAACCCTTCCCAAGATTTTGGTCTTGAGTGTTTAATCGTCAGTTGCTTAGCAGCCTGAACTCCCCTAAAATGTTCTTCAAACCAATAGGTTTGGTAACCCAAATAGGTGGTAGTTAGTACCTGATAACAAGGGACTCACTTTGCAAATGCATTCACAAGAGTTTATCATCAATCTTTTGAGGAAAAGAAAGGAGTTGTGTTGTCCTTTTATAATATCCACTGACTTCCTTGCAATTTTTTTAGTTTGTTCTGCAGCAGACTATGGCCTCAACTTTCCTCTCTCAGCCACTGTTGATCCATCCCAAATCAGTGAATATTTCACCACTGAGCTGAAGACATCCAAGTATTGGATGGACATGGTCTTTACCTTTTTATGTTTGATTGATTGACACCAAAGATGAAGCCTTAAGTAATTAAGGCAGAAGGAGCTTGCTGTTCATGGTTGCTGTGTTCTGAGATAGACACGCAGACACAGTGAACTGAATTGAGGTCCTCAGTTTACTTCAGCCTGAGTAGTTTTTGCCACTTAGCAAACCATGGGAATCTTCATGTGTAAGTACTAACTCCATGGGTTAACTAGTCTGTACACAGAAACCATTCTATTGTCATAAAGCATCTGTTTGACTACCACTGAGTCACCTGTAGCTTAAGTCCTACATTATGACTGTTGAGGCTACACACTTTTCCATTGCTGCTGTGATTTTAACACCACGAAGCCTGGAATGTAGCCATGCAAAATCTGCACTTGGTTACACTGTGGTGGGGAATTGCGGGGGAACTGGGAAATGAGCACATTTGCTTGAATGACTGTTGGAAAACTAGCCTCGATGGAAAAAAACCAACAACAACAACAAAAAAGACAGTTGGGAACAACATTTAACTGGATGTAAAGCTCTGCTTTCCTGACAAAGAACATGACCCCCGTATGGCAACTGGAAGCACTTAAACTGCAGGAAAACTTATCCCTAGGGCAGAAGTTCAATTATGGGCTTTGTGCAGCTATGAAATACCCACTCTGTGTAGTCTTGTGTATTCAAAGATTACAGCCATTTATCCTTTTACCCATTGGATATGTAGCAGGCTTCTTTAGGGAAAAAAAGTGCTGCTATTTAAGGAGGTGTTTTGCACAAATTGCTGAAGCAGGTAGATCTATTTGTAGGTTATTTTCTTCAGCATAAAATAGTGGAGCAAAAATCACTGGGTATTCCAAGTGTTCTGAATATTGTCATCAAAAGCAACCTTCCTTCATTCCCAGCACACAGAGTGGTTATATCCAGTTCTATCTCTTGCCAAAGAGCTTGTATACACCTGGACACTTGCCAAAGAGATGGGGCAGGTGGACTTTGCTGCTCAATTAGAACATTTTAAAGAGCAGATATGCAGGATACTGAACTCTGATTTAATGTGAAAGTGTGAACACAGAATAACAACATGGATCAGGGGTTTGATCACGGATGTCTCTCTTTCCTAGTCTGAACCCAGCTCTTGCATGGACTTAATCTAAGCCAACTGCTGGTTGTAGACCTGCAAGAAATAACTAGGTCTATAAAATCTGTGACAGAGTTTGCTCAGATCAGTCAGTTGCCACTTTGCCTTCAGAGGGACAAATCAAATTCCCTTTCATAACTTGCAGCTCTCTTCCCTACAGTCTGCCTCAGTAAGGTGTCTATCATGGAACAGGTCTTACTTATATCACAGGATTGACTTGTTTTAGTCAGGACATTATCCTGTTCCCTCATCACTTTAAGTCTTTGTGGCTTATGTTGGAATAGTTTATTTAGTCACTGTACATTAATAAACGTTGCCTGCTTCAATCAGGCAGAAGAGTAATTGCAATTATTTCCAGGGTCTAAATCTTTAACAAGCTAAACATATTTCACTAAAAATAGTTTGCTTGGTAGAGATTCAAGCTTGGGGGCTTTCATATTTTCAGCTTATTGCATAGCACTTTCATGCTATCATTTTAAAGGCAAAGACATTCATATCATTGTTGTCTCTCTTTTATTGCAGCTGAGGTTATCCTGAATTTCCACTGCCTTTGCAGCTGATTACATACAAAACTGTTTTTTTGATCTACTGTCATTTTTGCTTACTCCTTCTGCTGGGGAAAATGAGTCCCTGAGATGTGCTGCAGAGGAGAATGAGAGCCCTGGTCAGCAGGGAGCCAGGGAGCAGTGATGTAGGGTCTGTTTGAATGAGAGGGGGGCCCTCTCTTACTCAGCCTTGTCCCACAGTTATTCCATTGATTCCACTGGCATTACTTGTCATCCCATCTGGAGTGAATGAGAGGGAGATAATGTTCAGGTCACTGTAGGTGGACTGAAGGAAGAGAAATGCTTTGTGCCTCTGTCTTCAGTACATAAGGAACCTTTGAGTCTATTATAGAAACAGCAACAGGATTGCAAGCAAAACACTTCATTCTGTGATTGTTTTAAAGCACTGACTAGATCATGGAGAATTACCACTCTGGAGGAAAGAATAAGTCTAGTTACTCATAAGAATGTGAACATATTTGGGCTTACTGTAGGTGAAAGCCTCAGACGCTCTTAACTCGCATAGTCAGAAGAGTGAAAAATCCCAGTGCAGGTGGTGGCCCCATCTCTGCATACTACTTGTTAGTTGTTGTTTGTGAGCTGCTGTGTGGAGAAGCACAGCATCACCTGACTCTGTTTGGTATTCCAGGAAGCCACATGGGGAGAAAGGGGAGTTTTTTGTCAAGTAAGTTGATAGCTGTGAAATTTCTTGCTGTGATGAGCTGAACAGTTGCTCTAAATCAATAGAACTTGAGGTCTTGAAGGATTAAGTTATGGACAGTCACTAGGATTTTATTTTTTTTCCTCCTTAATATGTTGGCCAAACTGAATGTACTTAACGAATAGAGAGCAAGCAAAATATTGCCTTTGAGAGATTTTAATTAAATTCTGGCAACTCTTTGAAAATTCCTAATATATATATATATACATGAAATGAAATGCTTTGTTTTTTCTTCAAATATTTGCCAGCCATCTCTGGCCAAAATTTTTAGTCAAATCTGAATCATTTCAGTTCTCCAAAACACACTGTTCACTCAAAAGTTTGTCATGTTCTTGGAAGGGCATGGTAGGTGTACCATATTCTTATTTATTCTGTGACCAGTCACGAAACTCATAAGAATTCTCTCTTCCATGAATAAGAACTGGCTAGGGAAAATATGGGCTCTTTTAATCTTCTTCATAGGCTCATTGTGGAGATAAGCTCAAAGACAAACCCTAAAATTCCTGGAGGAAATGGGGAAGATTTTGTGCTTGGAATTTTACTTTATAACTGACTCTTCATTTATCCAGATTCTTATTCATTCTTCTGTCTCCAAACCATATCAAGCACAGGGTCCTGGATAACAAAACAGAATGGTGAGCTAACAGGGGCCTGGTGTCTGGAAATGGTTCCCCACAGAGCTGCAGCACATCTCACAGGAGTGCTAAATGCTCTTAGTTTCTAGGAGTAGTCAGACATAGTGCTGCTCAAAGGTGGTAGTGCCAGGGATCAGGTAGCCCTCAGGTGCTTGTTTTATGCATCTTCCTAGAGCTTTGAGTTGGCCTTCTGTGCTACTTTTGTGTTTGGTTTAGTTGGGTTTGTTTGTTTGTTTGGTAGGACTGTGTTTAGATGATTAAACTATGCATATGCTGCATAATAGGTTCAGGGTTCATAATCACTCTTGTGTCATACTATGATACTTTCTGTTATGGGCCCAAAAAGTCTCTGGAAAGACTCTTGGTTAAAGGTCAGACAGCCTAAATAGACTACTGCAGAGATTGAGAGAGGAGGGCAAAAAAAGCTGCTTTCACTGGATAACAGCAGAGTCCCGAGCCCAAGACACGAGAGGTGTGTCCAGATTGCTTGAGTTTTCTTGGATGCATCAATTCCCAGTGGAAATGCTCTTGACTTTGAGAAAAATATTTCTGATTTTTTTTAAAAAGGCGTTAGAACAAATTTGATGGCAGTATATTAGAGGTTTCCAATAAATCAGGCTGAGCAGCCTGGCTGTGTGTGCAGGTGAGGAAAACTACATTTTGTTTCTGCTTCTCTTTTCCTCCTAGACTGCAGCAATTTCATTTGAGTGACAACAGGCTGACCTCAGGCAGGGTAGTCATAGAGTAGTCATTGCTCCCTTGCCCTGCTTGAATGCAGGAGCAGAGGGACAAGGAAAGCAGTTTGGTGATGCTGAGCATTGTGTTGTAGTCAGTGCCTGCTTCAAGCCTGTGTGAAGATGACGAAATGCAACTAGACATCCCTCCTCTCGTGGGTCTTTGGAGAAAAAAAATCAATTGGAGGAAGAAAAGATTAAAAAAACTATTACACTGAGCTGCAGCTGAGTCCTTTCCTCCAAAAAGGAATCCAAACATGTCATCTGATTTAAATCAATTAGGAAGATAAAGAGTAAGTGGCATGGCCCAAGTTAATAAGTCCAGCAATGAAGTGTGCCCATTTATGCATAATAAGTGAATTTTTGTTGTCTTAGCAACAGCCTGGAGATGTGTTATCCATCAGGGGAACAGTCTGTTTGGGTATTGTCAGGGTGACAAGCCAGCTAACTGTCCATGTTACTGCAGATCTTCTCCAGCACTGCAGCCCTGTCCCTGGCTACTCTATGCTTATGCATGAGATGTCTGAAGAGCTGTCTCTTGACTGTGCACAGGGCATTGCTCTCTCCAGCCATGCCATTTATCCCATCAGCAAGCTCACTGAAGCACTGCTCTGTTGCCCAGTGGACTGACTTGAACTGACTCCTCCAGGGCAGCATGGGAGTTGTCACTTCTGCTAGTCCTGCATCCCTTAGGAAAACTGTTCCACAACATGCTCTCCTTTACATCAGCAAATGTAAGAAACCCTTATGAGTGAGGAGAACCTAGGAAAGCTAAAACAGTGTTAAAAATGTGTGAACTCTGCTTCTGGAGCAAAGCCTCACAGATCCTGTCATTAGCCCACAGTTCCCACATCAGTGCTCTTGAGTTGGTTCCTGCTTGTGACAGACTGACTTGGTGTCTCTAAAGCACTTATTTCAAGGCAGCCTGAGCTCTTGCAGAGTCAGGAGTCTCCTGTGCAGGATTTCAGGTGTAAGCCCAGGGGCTCAAAGTAAGGTCAGCTCAAAGCCAGAGATACAGAAGATCCAGAGTTACTTTTGCTGCTACTGGAAGTTGTTCTTTAACCCCATCTACAGGCAAAGTCACAATTCCCCAGCCTGTCTCTGAGCAGCTCTGAGAGAAATGGTTGTTTCCTCTTGAAACCATATGGAAGTTGGTTTCCAGTGATTTTTTTTCTGGTGCTTTCTGGGCTTTCCCCTTACAGAAAGGCAGACTCCTTTTAGAACATGACACTTCTGTCAGCAAGATTTGGCTTCTGGCTCACTAGGCTGTCAAGGTTCCTAAGTTTACTTGGCTATTCCTTAAAACAAACAAATAACCCCCAAACCAAACAAACCCTTCTTACTATTGATGAAAACTGATGTGTTGACAGTACTGGAGACTGTCATTCTCCTAACAAATAAATTTATGCTAGCAGTAGCAAAGCAGACCCTTCTGGCCTTAGTGCCTTATCCCTAGTGAATAGGTTGAGCTGCTCTGGTGTCATGGCTCAGCTGGTCATCCAGCTTCCTACTCAGGCAGCCCACAGGGACTAAGTTATGCATGCAGAGTGGGAGCTTCTGTAGGGGAGAGCTGAGCATTAGTGAGCTACTAAGCTGGAACAGCTGTCAGATCCATTTTTGAGTGTGGTGATCGGCAGGTATATAGTTGTGCATTAGTGCAATGAACTGAATTTAAATGGGTGTCTCAGGGCAGAAAGCTCTGTTAGTGACCTCAGTTGCCCTTATTCTAATTCTCTGTTTGTTTCTGTCCCTCTTGTTTCTGTCATTATGCCAAGATGATGTAGCTGAAGCTGGGGACGGGGGCAGAGACTAATCAATACCAAAAAAATCTATATTTCTGCTGGGGAAGAAAAAAACCAAAAATCACAAGTCTAATGATTCTTTCCCTAACAAGTGGACTCAAACTGTTAGGAAAGAAAAAAAAATTTGCTACCGTTCTAGGTAAACACTGGATGTTTTTGAGGGTGAAAGATCCAGAGCAGAGAAAGTAGAAATCTCCTCACTTCAGAGCTTTATCTATCAGCATGTGAATCTGTGAGACTTCTCATCTCAGAGCAAAATATGAGGCTGCATCCTTAGCTTGGAAAGTTGTTTTGATTGGTAACTTAATTTTTAAACAATCAATCTTAAGGTGTCTGGAAAAACAGTGATAAGGGAAGAAGAAAATCTGGCAGAAATAAATGATCTCTGATAGTTAGGAATGCTGATTTACATAAGCAAGTGTCTGATGCTAGAAATGCTGAAAGCATTTCAGCCTGTTTAGTGCCTTCATTGTGTGTGTCAACACATGAAGATTTGGCCATGTGACTCCTGACAGATCCACATCTCTGGGAAAGGGAGGACCTGGCACACTATAAGCTCCGTTGATTACATGATTTGCCAAACCTTCAGCCATGGATCTGTTACTCTGCTTTCCATATGGTCATACTTAAACCCACCAGGAGCTATCAAACTCTTTGCTGTTCTCTTCAATATCTGCTAGTGAGTGACTTATACTGGATCCTGATGCAAGAAAATAAGCTTCCTAGATGCTGATTGCTGCCTCGGGGTTTAGAGTGTTCAAGGAGCCCAGTGTAGCCTTGCAGAGTGAATTATAGGCTTTGCCATAGGTTAGCTTTCCTTAGGTACACAATGTTCTCCTAGACATCTGTTCTTGGCTCATCTGTATGTCTTGCTCTGTTTGGAATTACTTGGAGCTGATGATTTTACAATTGCCCTGTATTTGTCATCTCCCCCAGCTCTGGACTAGCCTGGTGAATGTGAGAACTGACAGAAAGAGAGGAGTAAGAGGCTAACCATGGGATTTATCTGATAAGTCATTACCTCTGTCATTAACCTCTACTCTTGGGCAGCACCTTGGGCAAGAGCCTGAGCTATCTGCTCTAGTTGCATAAGGAGAGGCCTAAGTTGTGGGTATTTTCAGGTAGGGCTCAATTTTCTTAGCAAATCACTTATCTAGAAAACGAAAGGCTCTACTAGCTAAGCATCAATACAAAAGGATATTTTAGGACATCTGTCTGACCTCTGGATTTCTCTCAGGAAAGGTTGAGGTGTTTTCTCTCATTGATCCTCTTTCACAGCTATCAACTTTGAAGAGATGTCTTGACTATTGTAGGGCATTTGAGATAGCATGACACATCCAGAGGTTCCGTCATGAGTGCTGCTTATGTGCTGGGGCAGTAACAGTACTAGCTCTGCCTTTGGCTTCTACCATTTAGTGTGATGATGTATCTGGGGTGACAGAGACCAGGTTAAAATCCCTGGGGGACTCAAACACAACTGCCCCTTCACACAGGTCTGCCAGAGAAGCAGACAGCAGGAAATTCTGTATTTGGTTGTTCTGGGTCTCTTGTGTGGAAATACTTCTGTATTGTTTGAAATTCTCATTTAGCAGAAGAGTGAATATTTCCAGTGAATCCTAGCTGTTCCAGGAGGTTGTCCAGGCTGGAGCCAAGCTATAGTGCTACTCACACTTGTTCTATGGCCCACTGAGCATGTATTTCATATGAAAGGAATCTATTCTTTACTTTATACAATTCTAAAACTGCTTCACCACGAAGGAATGAGGAGGCTGGACTCCAGATACTCACTCATAGGGCGACCAGGCTTCTTCTCTCTGAGGTAGGTGGAGACTCAAATTCCCTCTGGCAGGCTGAGGTGGTTAGAAAGTTGGTTTGTACTCTGCTGGACAAGTGTCTGGGCTCCTGGTTATTAGGTACAAGCAGAAAGCACTTGCTCCTCACGGGAAATAAGAGTTCAACCTTGCTCTTCCCTCCTCCTACTGGCTTGTTTTCAATCAGGGCATTTTCAGACAGATGTCAGACTTTGTCGTGCTGAGAGGATCCTTTCTGCCTTCTCTTCCTTTCCTATCTACCTAGCCTGCAGATTCAGTTACTTGTGGAGTTTTGTTTCTGAGTCTGTCCCAGCACTAAGAATTCAAGGGCTACAATACCTTTAGAGTAAGCCTGTGATGGAGACAATTGTGGAAAGAGGGGAAGGCAGTGCTGAAGGTTTCAAAATCTGTGGAGGCCAGAGCTAAAAATGCATGTCCCAAGCTGAAATCCACCCACCATCTGTCTCCAGCTCTAACATTCATTGTTCTTGATTGCAGTGCCATTTGCTGTACTTTTATTCACTCCAATTTTAATGGCTGCTTGTTATACAAGACAGCTGGCTATCTTCTCTTTGGCAGTTCTTTGGGATGTGGAATAGACCTATTCTCTGCTGCTGGAGCACTGTACCTTGTGTGCTGGCTACTGAGAGAATACTGGGGGACAGGGCATTGAGGAATAAGTTGTACTGAATTGAAACAGAATGGATGAATTCCAGTGTAAGCCAAGAAGAAACAGAGGCAAATTAAATGGGTCCAGTTCAAGCTCTGGTATTCTTGGGACCAGAAGAAAGGAAGTACTATAAATCCTTTTTTTTCCCTTATGTGTCTCATAGTATAAGCAAGAGCTGTGACTTCTGTCGAGCAAAAGCCTCTGGAAGGATGAAAAAATGCGAACCACATGGATCCACAAAAATTTCAGTTGCTTTTATTGTCTGGGTCAAATTCTGTCTCTTCCCCCATGCAGAGTGCTGCTGGCAGGAGATGCTCTGCATCATGGTAGCCAGAGGCCTTGGCAAACAGGCAGGACACCCCTGAGGGGCAAGGGAGGACAGACAGGAGTTCATCCCAGCACCATGTTAATTAGATTGGTTATACATCCCCCTGACTGCTGAGCATGTGCTCTTCTGTCCCTTGGATTAAGGCAGAGCTAACAGTAAGGAACATGTCACCAGAGAGCTGAATTGGGAGGTAAAAAAGAACAGGGATGGGGAGGAAGGGACTCCATGCAAATCTCTTTTGCGCAGTTTTTAACTGCACGGGATCAACTAAAACTTTTTCGATGTTCTTTGAAGTGCCCTCTACTCCAGAGAGAAAGGCAAGGAAGCAGGAAGCAAGCTGGAGTAAAAGTGACATCCTACCATCCAAATCCATCTCTGCAGTAAAGTTATGCTAGGAGGCTCACACGTCCATCTGTGGCTTTTCAAGTGCTGTTTGTAATGTGGCATGTTATTGAAATGCTTCAAGGATTCCCTTTGTAATGTGTAATTACTCTGAGATACGCAGTTCAGTGCCTATTGCAGCTGCTGTTCTGACTAATTTTAATGCAGTTAAAGCCGTTTGTGGATCAAAGACATTTATGCAGATGAAATTTTAAAGCCAGTGTAAAGAACAATTTAATAGTCTCTAACACATCATGTACTTAAAAATCCTATACTTGGTACCTCTGAACTTGGATTTTACTTCTCATACCCACAGGACTTTGAAGCATATTTCTAACTGTCTGTTACCTCTCCTGAGATCTCTGAGGTGTCTCATTAAAACTGATGTTCAAGCCTATTAAATACACGAATGCAGCTTCTAATGATGCATCTCATTTAGGTGAGCTGACGCCAGGAGCTGGCAGGGATCATTGCTGCTCTGGTCCCCCAGTGTCTGGGATAGTAAAAGCCACCTGGAGGAGTGCAGGATAATACCTTCTTCTGTGTTGGGAGATAAAAGTGAAGTGTCTTGAAAAAGGCTGCTGACTTCCAGGAGCATACCAACCTTGTCACCTTCTCACCCTACCAGCTCCCCTCCCTCCCTCCTGAAAAGTGCAGCCTCAGCTCCAGGACATTGCAGATGGGAAGCATCTGTCCTTGAGCTCTCAGTCTCTCCAGCCAGTTAATTATTAATCATCACAATATCCCTCCTGTCAAGCGTCTAAACAGGCCATGAAGCATGGAGAACTGTTTTATCAGTCGAGTCAGAAAGTTTTAGTGTTCTGCCACTCATTATTGTAAAGCTGTTGCTCTGTCAAGGAATTGAAGCATCCAGAAGTGATAGTTATCTCATCTGAGCCCACACCAGATGACCTGGTACTAGCAGGGGCANAGCAAGTCACTTCAATCTCTTCCCCTTGAGTCATCTCACCTGTAAGATGCCCTATTAATTCTTGGGTGTTTTAACTCTGACTGCTTTTTGGCACCTGGGATGTAGCTGCCTAGGTGGATGTGATTCCCATAGGAATGGGAGACAGCAGCAGGGTTTCTGCGTGGTGGGTTGAGGGGCAGCAGCCTTGCATCCTGATGGCTGCCTTACCTGTGTCCAGGTGAGCTTATGCCCTCTTGCCCATCCCTCTTGCTTGCCCTGGCAGCTGTCCCTGGCCTTCTTGTCCATCAGGGGGTGGTGGTGGTCCCACTCCCTTCTCACCAGAGCCTGCCTGGTGAGGGTGGGGATGTTCTGAAGTAATCACCCACCACACCTGCTCCTGGCCTTGGCCTTTACTGCCCTTTGACCACAAACAGCAGATGAAGAATTTAGAGACAGCTGCTATTTCTGTCATTAGCATCCAGACTTCCTAGGAGAAAACTGCTGAAATCTGTGACAGCTGAAATCTGAGTCAGAGGAAGCTTTTTACTTCAGCATGTACAAAAGCAAGGGGAGACTGAAGTAAGGGGGAGGGAAAGCTAGATCTCAATTTGCTATTCGTTTAGTTCTGTCAGGAAAGCCCAAGCAACTCAAGATGACGGTGTGTGAATTGCAAACACGCAAGCTGCAGCGTGGTGGATGTTGTTCAAGGGACAGAAGATGCAGAAGCAGTGGGTAAGAAAACAATGCAGCATGAGGGGGGCTGTGTGCTGTGCTTCGTGACAGGATACATCAGCTCCTGCTGAGCAGCTCTGTGCTCTGCACCCTGCTGACGGTACTTGACAATTTAAAGCAAATGTATCTCCATGCTGTGTTGCTGTTGCAGGGGCTGGAACAGGGTACCCAAGGGATCTGCTTAGCCTTTTTCACTCCAGGGCATGAGCCTTTCTCAGTCTTCTCTAGTGCGCTTCCCATTATTTCCCTGGAGAAGGAAAAGGCTGTTATTCCCAATCTGCAGCTGAGGCACTGGCTTGCAGAGAGGCTGACTTATCTGATGATAGGACATGAGGAATGGAATGAAGCTGTGTCAGGGGAAGTTCAGACTGGACATTAGGAAAAAGGTTTTCACTGGGAAGATGATCAGCCACTGAAACAAGGCTCCTCAGGGAAGTGGTCACAGCACCAGCCTCATGTGGTTCAAGGACTGTCTGGACAACATTTTTAGTCATTATAGTTCAGTTTTAGATAGTCCTGGGAGAAGAAAGGAGTTGGACTTAATGATCCTTATGGGTCCCTTCAAATTTGAGATATTCTGTGCCTCTAAGATTAGGTAACTTGTGAAGCCTCTTGGGTTTTGATGTGGAATTAGGATTGTGAGACTGTTCTTATTCTTCTCCAGCTGTGGCTGCTGAAAATGCTCTGATTTCTTTTTAAGGATTGTAATGGATGCTTCAAAGCAAAGTGTTTTACTGAGGCTTCCCAGTTTACCTGTGCTCTCCTTTGATGGAGTTCAGATAGGTCCCAGCACTGAAGGGAACTGTGGATCAGAAGCACTCTTCCAGCAACCAGTCTTTTCCAAATGAAAGATGGTATCATGATTTCCAGTTTGGAAGAAAACTCCTACGATTTCATGTTATACTGTGACACCAAGAGGATCAGAGATGGTTCTTCCCAAACCGATTAATCCACAGAGCATCTCTGGTAGTACAATTCAAGAGGCTTTCTGAAAAGGTGTCACTTAGTAAACAGGGGTAAATGACCCAGAGCACGAGCAATTAATGCCCCTGCTTTTTTTCCCCATGACTCTGTATAAGCTTTGGACTGAGACAGGAGGAGGTACAGGAGAAACATTCCCAGTTCTGCCCAATGACTTGACAACAGGATTACATACATGTTAATCCATCAAAATTTATCCTCTGCTTTAGAAATAAAAACAATTGCTCTAGACAAGCCTGAAGTCTTTATGCTGACCCGTTTACACAGGTTGTCATTTAATTTGATGGCCAATAGATTTGAAAATATTCTTGTTTTACTTGGTACTTGACAAAATAAAATGCTAGCTAGGATTTTATTACACATTACACACTGGGGTTACAGGAGGTGATGTGGTTAAACACTGCATGAACATATGTGCTCTGGGGACAGCTTGACAGACTGCAGGCTTTTGGAAAGAACTAGTCTAGCAAAGGAGCAGGGGGGGAGAAAGCATCTGCCAGTAAATAGATGGATAAAGATGTTCTGTGCTGCTTTTAAGGAGCACCAATCATCTTTATAACTTTGACAGGTGGCAATGGGGCAGGAGGGGAGGAAGAGATTCAGAGAATTGTGTGGGTGGTGAAGAAATTAATCCTAATGAATTGGAAGAGCAAATCCACAGTGGGCAGAAAGCTTTGGATTTCTGCCCTGCTGGATATGAATAAATAGAAGAGAATCCCTTTTGCATGCAAGAGCTAATTGGGCAATTACAGCATAATCTCAAAACCTTTGCTTAAATTGTATCCTGACTGCCTTAGCGTGAGGCAGATTCCCTTCCACAAGTTCATAAAGCTTGCCCAGTTTTTCAGACAGGTGAAAGCTCATCTTTGAAACACCTCCCCTCCTTATATTTGCAATTTTTCCTTTCCATGTTTTTATTCTTATTCACAGAAAAGAACACACAAACATAAGAATGGCAGACTGTTTCAGACCAAGAATCCATCTAACCCAATTTCATTATTCTTCCCTCAATGCCTGCTTGTGGCCACAATTGGGAGATGTAGCAGCACAAGCATGTATGACACTTCCTTCTAACACGTTCACACAAATTTAGCTCTGGGGCTTCTCTGAGCTTCTTTCCTAGTCCTCTATGGCTGTTTCTTCCATTCAGTTTTCCTGAGCAAATGTAACCTTCTGTATTAACAGCCCTTGCTGGCAGCTTGCAGGTGTACTACCTAGTGGTGGAAAGCTAAGTCCTCTTCTGATTTCCTCATTCTTCCTGCTTCAACAAAAATAAAAGTGGGAAGTTCCAGCATAGGAATCTCACAAGTTTTATTTTCCTGGAAACAAGAAAACTCTGATGGAAAGATTGAATTTATTTTTTCTGCAACAGTGGGTGTCAGGTTTGAGTTCTCCTTTTACAACTTTGCTATCACTTGGCCCTAAAGACTTCTCTTCTGAGATGTTGGAGGAAGGATTGAAGAAATAAATGTTATTGGAGAGGCTATTCTTCTATTTCTTTAAGGTCTGTCTAGAAGCTAAAATGAAAATGTTTTCATCTACTTTTGAAAGCACAGGGTCCTGAAACAGTTTGAGTGAGGAATGATCAGTAAGAGTGCTGTCTGCAGTACTCTCTGCTGGACATTCTGGGGTCCTCCCACCCCTAGTTTGTGCATTAATGATGTCCAAATCTTTATTATAACTGCACTTGAACTAAGATTTGAGTGCCACAATGCCAAGCAGTTCCGCATGCCAAAGAAACAGCATCTGAATGCTTCCAAAATCTTGGCTATTCTCAAGGCTTTAAAACTCAAGACTGATTCCTGTTTACTTCAACCATCTTCCAAAGGCTCACTTTCTGGCGTGAATCATGTTATTCTCCATCCCACCTCTTTGCTGAACCTAGCTGGCATTCTTTCTCTCACGAGTGTTTTTGTTTAGGACTGGCACCAGCACAGCGATTCAGCACCAGGCTGGTCTTGCTCACATCCGTTGTGTAGTGCCATCTGATCAAACAGATGAGAAGGAGCATGTGCCTTCCTAGGGCTGAGGTGGAAGGGAAAGCAAAGAAGGTATTTGCAAACACCTGGCACAAACCCCACAGTATTAGTGTTCAAATGAGGTAGAAGCCATGGTTACACAATTATACAAAATAGAAATGAAGCTCATATCACAGTAGGGGAAATTTTTTTACAAAGAGAGAGGAAAAAAGGTGCATTGCTGGCTAGTTTTTCTCTATCCACCACTGTTTTCATGCTTGGTTACCTGGACATTGCTGCTGCAGGGTAGCAAACCAGGCTTTGTGTTTACTCTTGTAGTTCACCACCAATACATTTCAGAGGATAAAGTAAGCTGAGAGTTAAAAAATTTGCATCTTCTGTTGTTCACTTGCTGAAGAAAGTTGTCTTCTGAGCAGACTAATTATTGCCACAGAAAGCAAAGGCATTCCTAGGGATTCAGCAGCACACTTGTGTAAGTCACTATGTTCTGGAAGAGGATGATTAGGAGAAAATTGTTCCTATGAGGAGTGTTGCCAAGGACCAGTCTGCAGTGCTGCACCTTTGGTGCAATACTGGGCTTGTTTCTAGGCTTGATTACTAAAATAGCAGTGTGAAAGGAAACTGATTTTTAGCTTTGTACGCGGTCTTGGGCATGTTTGCTTATTGCTAGCTGGCCACCTGATGGAAAGCAGAGGGTTAAATCACTGCTGTTCTCCAAGGCTTTGTTGTGCACATACAGACTGTGTTTATGTTTGCACATGAGATGCATGAGCAAATATGTCTTTTTTACTTGTGAAGTTTTCTCCATGTTCTCCTGTGGAAGGAGGTAATACTCTCCTGCTTACAATATGCTGATGTTTGCCTTGTCCTGCTGTAAATGATTCATTTGTGATACCAACTATGAGCTCAGCCATGAACTGGGATTCCACCATATTTCACAAAGACACTTTGTAAATAGGAGCCAGAGAAAGAGCTCTGGCTCCTAAGAGATTACAAGCTACTTCTCATCTAGATCTGATAGGAAGCATGTGAACAGAGATTGGTTTATGAACTCCATCAGATGACACTAGCCCCTCCTGAAATCTCCCAGTCATCCAAGCAGTCCTTTGGTCATGGTGCCCAGTTTTATATTATTTTGGGGATTTTATCCCTTTGTGGTCTCTTCCAGTAAGAGAGGCTAAACAAGATTATTGTAATGTTAAAGGGAAGCACAGTAAAATGAATTATACAAATGCTACTGAACTCGTACTTCATAGAGCAAAGGGAACTTTCACATAAGATAAAATATATCAGGCTGGGCTGCTGATCTTATTTGTTTGATGAATCTGTTTACCTCTTGCATGCATCCATCTAACTGAGGAGAAGGCAGATAAATGGAGTGGGAACTGAATGGTCTCAGACCTATTCATTCATCACCTGCATGACTTTCATTGCTAGAGCATCCAGATTACTTCCCTGCTATACAGGAATAGAAATCTCTCTTTTCTCTTGGTTTATTGGATAATTAGCTTAATTTATGGCTTTATGACCATTTGTATTCCTTAGCTTGCATGAGTGAACTAAAAGAAAAGCAACTCAAGGGAACTGAAATCCACATGTGTTGCACAATACCCTTAATCGGTTGTGCAAACTGTGTCTGTATTGAAGCTGAGACCAACTGAATGGGGTTTTGACCTTGTTCTGCACTATGGATCACTCTGGAAAGAGTGTGATGATTTTTTTAGGTTTCTAGTACTCTGAGAATTATTTCTAGGTCAGTATGGAATATGGGTTGTGTATAGTGTCCCATTAAGAGCACATGCTCTTATTTTAGGTAGTGATCAAAATGGGGGTTTGCTTGGAGTGTGACTTTTCACTTCTAGAAATGAGCTGCAATCTGCTTTTGAGAAAGCTGACAATGGGCCACCTCCTAAGGGCAAATGAGGCTTTGTTTTTCTACAATAGATATCTGGGCATCTAGAAGCTTCTTATAAGGGCCAGTATAGGGAGACAGCTTAATCTGAGAGCAGCTTTCTTTGATATTAGAGGGTGTTGTGAGCTAGGTGAGGCATCACAGTGCTTACCTCTTTCCCCTACATCAGCCTGGCCACAGTTCAGATTAGATGTCCGCTCTGCATGCAGGAGAAATATTTGGCAGCTGCCTGAGGGGTCTGGCAGGCAACACCATTTGCACGCCATGGCACAAATATACAATCCTTTCTCTTTTCACTGAAGCAAATAGGAGCCAGGATGTAGTTGCATTATCTAACGGATTTTTATAGAAATAAGTACTAATGGGGTGGCAAGGAGGAGACGGAGGAATATTCCCAGGGAAACTTGTTACATAAGACAAATTCTCCTCTTTGGTCTTACTGAAGTATTTCCTTATCTTCCCTTTTCTCTTTCAGTTCCTGATCTTATTGGGTACATTTCAGATGTGGAGATACTGTAAGATGCAAGTTGGTGAAGAAAGCAGTTGTCTGAATCTCTTGGGTCATTTCAGGTCTATTTCTAGATGTATGCAACATACAGCAGACTAGCACAGAAGATTTGCTTTAACACAAGTGTAAAATTGCTGTTGTGCCCAGAAGAAAGGAAATATTTAGGGCAGCCTGAATGCTAGTCCAACACATGCTGTGATGTTTATGAGGGGAGGGTAAGGACAAGAAAGAAAGGATAACTTAGTGTTTTCCACAGAAGCTTCTGTGACAGGTTTGTGCCTCTCCCTGTGCAATGGTGTGTGTGTGAGACCCTCAGGAGGAACAAGCACAGAGGCTGCCCCTTTGAAGGGACAAACACCCGCAATTTAATCTGAAGTGGTTTGCACACAAAACAGTATCTTCATAGTACTAAATGCTGATGGTTTGTTGCCAGGCACTGCTCCTAGCAGCCATTTCTGTCTTTCAGCAAAGGATGGCTATTAAATGCTTTTGGAGCTGCACATCCAGTGCTGCTCATTAAATAAAGACAGAGGGAATCCTTGGAAAAAAAAATAAATAAAACCTCCTGTAGCCCCCAGCCAAACCAAAGCAGAGCACATTACATCAGAGTTGTTAAGACATTTCCACAGCTTTTTAATTTGTTCCCAGCCACAGTGGCATGCTGCACATATTAATCATTCTGTTGCACCTTCATATGGGGGGAGCAAAAGTATCATTAAAACACTTTGTCAGCATCCAATAGGTAAATGCTAACAAAAAGAAATGGTTACTCATTTCCTAAGATATTCATGTTTAGTGTCTTTGGTCATTTAAACAGTGCTACAGTCACTCAGCATAGAAGCCCTTGGGTCATGGGTTATAAACAATTTTCTGTCTGAACTTCCCTGATTGGTGTTTCTGTATCAGTTTTGTGCCTTGTAGACAATATTTATTCCAACAACCCAATCTGGCGTTCAGCTAGATTATACAGTTACCCCTTCTTGAGACAGTTCCCTTCTCAATTAAATGTTCCTTGCTTTACTGTTGTATTTTTTTTTCCCTTCTTCAGACCAGCAGAAGTGGGTTTTGAGGGAAGATGTATTTGAATCTCCATGGCACAACAGCATTTTATCATTGCTGTATTCCAGTTCCTTGCTTTCTGTTTTATCCCTTAAATTTCAATCTGGAGATATCACTGCAATGTGATTCTTCAGTAGCTGTGCTGGAGGAGCAGAGAGAGAGTATACAATTAAGGCAAAAATGCAGACATAGCCATTTACTTGTATGAAGTGCAGAGAGATGAGACACTGTATGACATTGACGCTGTATTTGAAGAGTTTTATCCAAGACAGGACAAACACTGTGGGGTAAAAGGACAGGTCACTAGCTGCAGGAATCTGTATTTCCCAGTATTTTTCTAAGGCTGGTTAGGCACCCTGCTAGCCAGGCAAGCGACCTGGAACCTCTTCAGGAAAAAAATCTCAGCTCACATTGTGAAAGGGTTTCCCCCATCTATGCAGCAGAATAGACTCTCTTCTCAGAAGCTTGGAGACAAATATGGATTTTTTTTTTTTTTTTTTTGCAATAGCAAACTAATGTTAGTGGCATGCAGTCAATTTCTCTCATGGACACTATGAGGTATTTTGAATATGTGCCACCAAAGCCAGCATGGAGTATAGATTCCTTAGTGCAAACATGCCCTACCCTGCTCTTTTCTGATCTGCTGTTGGCTCACAGGACAGGCACAACTGGTTTTGGCAAGTGAATGGGAATGAGAGGAGTGAGAATTTACATGCCTATACAATAGGTAATTTTGACCTTACACAGCCCTTGCACAGAGAGAAAATCTGGGGAATATTACATTTTTTTTTTACTTTTCTGTAAGGATCCAGATTCACCTGTGGGTAGGTTTAACTCCTGGCTATAAGGTGCTAATGCTGCCATTAGGAACCCCAAGGTGAGACCTACTTTGTGGACTTCCAGCAGCAAACAATCAGTGTTTGAAAGGAGAGCTGGGATCTTCATCTCTACTGGGGATTCTCTTTATCTGAGTATGGAGCTCACTCTGTAGTGGAATGGGAAGGTCTTCCATTGAGATTGCTGATAATGATGGTGTTAAACACTTCAGGGTAAATGGGAATTTGAAGAAGAATATGGAGAATTGCAGTTTTGAATATGAATATAGTATCATGCTGATGAAATTTCAATTTTGACCTGGTCCTGAGTAAATCTGTGGTATTTCCATAGCAGAGCAGGGAATACCTCTCAAGCCCTTGTTTGACATTCTAGCTATGGAACTATCCTTCATCAGTTTGTCTGTGGATGTTCAAATATGCTTCCACCTCCTGTTTGAACCCAAGATTTTTTCTCTCAGTTTTTTTTTTTGCAATAATTTTATTTCCTTTAATGTTTGTGTGCCTCTCATTTTTAATTTTTTTTCTACTGAAGATGTCAGCTTTTGTCTAACAAATGTGACCCTGCCAGCCTACAGATTTCTTTGAAGTTGTTTCCTGTCTACCTTGGGTCTCTATACAACAGGTTGAAAATATTATATTACTGTGCTCTGCACTAATGGGATGGAACAAGAAGAACTATTTATTCCATTGTCTGTGGTGCTCACAGTCCTTCTGTGATATCATAAATTGACTTCTTATCCCTTTCTGATGGTTGTAGTTGCAATTACTTTGTTGTTACCTCAGTCTTCTCCAAGTAGTTATCTATGTGGAAACTTGGCAGAAGTCAGAAATTGTTTTAACCAGTTTCTTATACTTTCTTGGTATAAATAGAATAGATGTCCCTGCCTTGTGTATCTAGGAGGATGTTGCCCTTGGTGACAGCATTAATGAACTGGATTGCCATGCAAATATGGATATTCCTTCCACCTGGTAGTCATCTCTAACAAAAGAAGGTTGTAAGTGGCCTGCATGCTGATCAAAATTTTCAAGGTTGTATGTGTCACAAGAGGGGCTTTATTGTTAGACCTTTGCATCCCATTTCTTCACGCTGGTCACAGCCTGGAAATTTTGGAGATGATTCTCCCTTCCTCTGACACTGACTAGATATGGTTAGGAGAAAAGGCAGAATGATCTTGACAGGTAAACAAGGCCTATGATATGAAATGAAGATTGAGTATGTTTGTCTGGATCACCTGACAGGTGTGAGTCACTGTCAGAGGATAATGGAAAACAAAACACCATTCAGGAAAAACAGTGAGCTTCCCAGTCCACCAAGCCATGAAGCCTTGTTAACAGGATGAGCAGACAGACATTTTGTCATAGGTATTAATTTTCTCCCTCAAAGGCTCAGAAGGCTGTGGCTGTGAATTGGTTCCTGATGAGTAATACTTCATTCCTGAGGTACTTATGAATGGAGAAAGCACGGTGAAGGGTGTTTCAAACTATACTGTATCTTGAAAGAGATTAGTGTTTTGGATGTTCTCATTAGAAACTCAAGAAGAGATCACACAAAATCTGCCTCAAATGGTCAGGCATGGACTCTTGGTGTGCCTGGGTTAACCAAAAAGTAGGTATTAGTGTTAGGCAGGAACATAACAAAGGAGGGCAAGTCAATAAGGAAGAATCAGTGTCATTTTGCTATCATGGAAGACAAATTCAGGAACCTGAGCAGGGATCTAGACAAGCCTTTGGTAGAAAAGTCTTAGCTGCTGGTTTATTTGGTGGCATGAATCTCTCCCTCTCTTCTGCTGGGCTGTTTACATGTGCATGCATCACTTTGATGGATGTTATAAATAAGTACACCTAAATCGAGGATAAGGTTAAGAAGAATTTATTAGGTGTCCGAGAAATTGCATAAGTAATGCCACGATCGAAAAGACAGTACCAAGCCCGGGGTTGGTACTGGGTGAACACAGGTCTGACCTCTATCGCATCAGACCTCCCTCTGTTCACCCCGTGTGCTTTCGGCAGCCGGTTTGTATACAGTTTTTCCGGTGGGGTCCGGATCTTGGGTATAATTTTATTATTTTGTATATTCATGAGGGACGCTATTCTTGGGACCCAGGAGGACAAAGCACATCCTGCTTCTCAAATCACCGGAGGAGTTATCTGATGGTTTTAGGTGTTCTATATTGGAGTTGTTGATCAAATCATTCATGCTCCAGCTGGGAGGAGATCTCTGGAGATGGGCCATCAGCTCTGCTGGGAACCTCCCTTTGGAGATGTAAATTTCCAGTGGCTTGCTGGATGCCTTTTCGATGGTCTGTCAGTTCTTTGTGACTCCGTCTTTTGGATGCAAAACCTTTCCCGGCAAGAGCTGCATTCCTGTTGGGACTGGCTCTGGTCGATTTTAAAAACCCCTTACAATTTGATTTGGTTTATACATTTCGATATTACATATTTGAGCGCAAATTACTCTATTTATTTATAATAATGGAGAAGCTGTGGCTGCTGATTAGGGTGTTCATCTTGGATTTGAAAGACTGAAGTTCAGATCTCTGCCAATAATCAACCAAAGCAGAGATGAACTGTGCTTTTCAGCACTTTAGGGATATGCTACAGCTGCTGGTCAATCAGCTGCTCTGTGCAGGACTTGGGGTGCATGTTACCTGCAGCCCAGTTCTCTGAACAAAGCAGATGATTTGGCCTAGGCAGGATTGATGTGTCGAGTGTGTTTGCAAAGGATGCACTGAACATCTGTTTGCTCTCTGTAATGCTGGACATCAGGATGGGGTTAGCCTCTTTGGAGAGAAACATTGCTACAGGTCCACAGAAGACAGCAAAGGATCCTTGCCAACAAGGAAAAGGAGATGTTAATATTTCTTGGTCTGAGCAAGGCCACTAAGCATTACTCCACATCTGAAAAATCATTTAACAGCCCTATTTGTTATTACAGTTCTCAGTTACATCCTTTCTGCAAGATGAAGGACAGAGAGCCCTAAGGCCAAATTGCTGACCTTACCAGATACGTCAGGGTCAATCTGGTTCCAGAGCCAAAGCATTTGCACTGTGCTTCAGACAGCTCCTGATGAGCCAAGCTGTTGGGTATTCATCTGTCTTGCATTTTTTTTCAACTCATCTGAATCCTCTTTGATGGGAAGCCTCCTTACTGACAGTCTGGGCTGAGGGCTCACAATGCAGGTAGGTGTGCAGGGTCTGAAATACACTCAACTGAGAATGTTAACAGCCTCCTTGACATTAGCAGAGCAAAACATTTCAGACCATTCAATACTCTGTCTTGCACAGGCACACTAAGGCTTTCTCAATATCTGGCTTTCAGTCATACAAATGTTTTCTTGTTCTTTTTTGCTGCCAGGAAACTTCTAAGCACTTAGTCAAAGTCTCTCTTCTTTTTAAGCTGAGTGTCTTTCTCCCACTTGAATATTTTGTGTCATTCTTAAGAAGTATTCTCCCATAATTCATGTCAGCCCTTCAAATGTTTGCAGATTTGTCATTTGCAGTCATTGCTTTGCCAAGCTATTAGCTCTTCTGAATTAATTCTTATATGTCAGTCTTGCCACTTTCCTGATCATTTTGCTGCTGTTCTTTTTCAATACCTCGCAATTTGTCATTGTGAATGCGTCTAAGGCAAAGGTATTATCACTTCCTTAAGTTTCTAACACATGTGAGTTTCTCAGATACATTCCATGAGTGAATATATTTCAGTGTAATCCTGCAAATGGATGTGCTTTTTTTGTGGCTTTATATGACTGAGATGAAGATTGTCATAAAAGTTGTCCAAACTAAGGGGATACAGCATGTGAAGTGGTGTGCAATATCATGGATAATCCTTCTTCAGGGCTGCTTATAAGATCACTGTGTGGGACAGGCTCTTGTCTTGCATGTGCTCCAGCAACTCCCCCCTCAGTGATTTCTGTTTGATGTCCCCAGTCCCACCCTGGCTCACTGAGCTGACTCCTTCAGGCACAGTCAGTAATGAAGTTTAGGGAAAAAGGTGGAGGTTGGGAAAATGGCATATTGCTTTTTGCATGCTGTAAACAGTCTGCTGTAAATCCCATGTTCTGTATGCAGACAGCCAGGATGGCTGGTCATTAGTGTCATGACTGGTGTGACAAACCCTCAGGCTGGTGGGCTGGCTTTGTGTGAACCTACAAACAGAAGAGTCAGGGATGGTCATTTTGCAGGGACAGAAAATGGTTGTTTATTTTAGCCAGCAAGTTGCCCTATGTCTCCATCGGTAAGGCAGGTTCCCACTCAAGCACTGAAACATGGGGTGGATGAGTGCTGGCTCCCCTCAACAAGAGAACTGTATTTAATGCAGAGCACACCGGGGCAGCTGCCTTCTGAATAGCAGCTTCACATGTGCATGCCTTGAGGCCAAAGATGCACAGCAGTGAACCTGTAAGCACCTCACAGATGTAGCTGCAGGAAGGAAGCTCTGCTCAGGACAGCGCCTGCTAGCAGTGTAACAGGGTAGAAAGTGTAAACAGTACTGGAGAAAGCAGAAAATTGTGCAAGACTTCAGGTAATACCAATACACTGAGCTGGAACTGTGCCTACCATTTATAGCATGAGGCTGTAAGCAGAAACGCTGGAAGTACCCCATTGTCACAGCTAAATCTTGCTTGTGACTTTTAATTAAAAATATTCTGAATACAGCCAGAAATTAACTTCTGAAATGCTGTTCCCTTTCCACAGCATGATTAATATTTTCTTCTGTCCTCGTATTCTTCCAGTAAAATCGCATTGCGTCACAACATTGAAGCATAAGTAGATTTCCAATCTCCCTCAGCAGCAGCATCAGTTTTTAATCCACCCACAGTGTTTTAGAAGCCTCTGAAATAAGCTCTTTACGCTGCACGACTGTAAAGGTTTTACTGTTGGCTCATGCATCAGGCAATTCAGATGCATATTATAATAATGTCTGAAAAGCCACAGTAAACTCTGAAGAAATTCTTCCTGAGGAGACAGCCAAGGAATGTATTTAGCCCAACCTGAGAAGAAAAGATCCTTTGCAGAGCAGAACTTGGCTGAAATAGAAGAGCTGCTGAGACACAGCTGGCTGCTGCAGTCCCACAGAGGCTTGGCCTCTCATTCCTCTCAGGGCTGTAATTGAGCATCTTGCCTTGGGTCTCTTCTCTTAGTGTCTGTGGGTTTGCATGAGGGAATATGTTTAGCAATATCAGTTTTAAGTGCCAGGCTGTCATTTCCCAGGAAATTCCTGTTCTATTAGAGTGTATTAACCTGAAGGGTGGAGAAGTACCCTCAGCAGAAGCTCCTTTCATTCAAAATGCAGCAGAGTAGAGGCAGTTGCATGGCAAAGGTATTTTTCTTCTTTCTGTGTCTCTGCTCCTCAGATGTCTGTTCTTCAGCCAGTTCTGTCTCAGTCGCTGCACGACGTGGGGTCCTTGAGTGGGGTCCTTGTGCCACCCTGTATCCCTGCCTCATCAGAGCTACATCAAGCTCTCCAGCTGCACTGAAGCTGCAGATTTCTCAGTATTTGAATGTTCTCCTAGAAGAAAATCTGTAGCTCCTGAGCTTTGATCAGCTCTGCCAGTTGGGTTATTTGCAAGCAGGCCAATGCCTACACCCTGGGAACTGTTTTTCTTGAGGTTTGAAAGTTATTGCCTATTGCAACTGGAGGCTGTGCCTCTTTGTAAACACAGACCTGCTTACTGCAGTATTTTGTTTCTTTAACACTGTCTGGAATTTTAGTTGAAAGTTAACATATCTGACTAAAGCAAGTGCTTTTGTCTGGTTGGATTTGGAGTGACCTGATGGGCTTTCACACCAATGTCCATGACGTGCATATTGAAGGCTTTTGCCAACAGTGAAGAGGACTTGACACAGAAGGTGATCCTCCAGCTGGGAAGAACCATGTTCTGTGTGTGCTGGAGTGAGGACCCACCTAGATAGCTTTTCCCAGGTGTGAAGCATCCAAGACAGGTCTGTGTCATCACTCCTCAATACTTTGATAAGCTTTATTTAGTTGCTGTTCTGCCCACTTAATCTGTATTGACAGTATTATTAGGAAAATTGCATTTTAGACTTGATGAATGTACAAGCCTTAACCTCTGGAGAATGGAGTCTAAGCAACATGGGGCACACAGAAATGAGCTTGGATCTCACCCAATTGCAAAAGAAAACTTGCTAATAGTAGCCATGCTGTATAATTTGACGTCATGCCACATGGTGGTGAGTTTTTATCACCAGAGCTCCAGGGCAGAGGGGATGAACAGCAGGACTGGGGCGTATTGCAGGACTGTGTGCATGCCTGGGGCCATGGAACAGAAGTGAGCACTGCTGCAATTTGACTGAAGCACCCTGGATCTGCAGGAAGCTCCCTGTCCTGCATCTCTGTAGTTAAGTAAAGCTTCCTTCACCCCTGCAAGCATTGCTTGGGAATAATCTGTGATCTGTTATGGGCCCTCTCCTTCCACTTCTACGGGCCCAAGATTCTGGATCTTGATTTAGAAAAATGTATTGGGCAAACAAACCCTTCTGAAGCTGCTGGCTTTATGCTGTAAACAGCTGGGATTTTGCTTGCTGGTTTCCTGAAATGCTGTTCTCTAGCTTTCCCCTCCAGTTTTATCTTTTGTGCTCTCAAATTTCTGGATCAATGCATCTCAGGACATAATGCTGAGGTATTACTTTGATGTTTCCTAGCTGGTCTCCTGCATCAGTCTGATGTTGCCTTTAAAAGGCTGCCTTTTGTGTTGAGATTTAACATTGCAGAGGATTCTCTTGGTGTTTGAGATATGACTGAGCAGTGCATTTGTTAGTGCACACAGTCCTTAGCATGTCTTTATGAGGCTGTTTAGGTAACTTGACTGCAGGGGCAAGCACTGCCCTAGGTGTCCTCCACTTGGATTTGTTGAGCCAAGGGTCTCTTCAGCAAGCCAGATCCCCCATCCTATAAAGAGAAACCATCTCTGTAAAGGGCCAAGTCCAGTGTGTGACTTGGCCTCAAAAAGGAAAGGATTAAAATTGAGCTTAGGTGGTAGGGCAGACAGTCTCTTATGGGACCTGTGTTGACATGAGTCCCTTAATACACTCCTTGCTTCCTAGCAATGTCTAAATATCATCCTTTACTGTTTTTTCCTTTCTCCTAGAAGCAAAGCTCTGCCAGTGAACCCACAGGGTTATTACATGCAGACGGTACTTTGAGAAGAGATACAAGGACAGGTTAGTTACGGGTTCATCATCTCACCCATCCTTGGTAAAAGTGTCTTGGTCACAGAGGTGTGTGGTCATACCTGGACATCAGAGCACCAGATGAGGTCAGAGCCAAGCTCTCTCTAGCCCGGTATCCTGGCTCAGACATTGCTTGTGTGGGATACCTGGTGAAGAGTAGAGCTCTCAGCAAGGATCTGTGACACTGGGTACTCTGAGTTTGC
The DNA here is from genome assembly GCA_013400955.1 of Drymodes brunneopygia. NCBI lineage: Eukaryota > Metazoa > Chordata > Aves > Passeriformes > Petroicidae > Drymodes > Drymodes brunneopygia. The sequence goes on along the minus strand of VZTZ01006659.1, from coordinate 12,738 downwards.
AGCTATTTATTGGAATCAGATTTAATTACCAACTCCTGGTGGATTTCTTGTCTATATGTTCATACAGACCGTAAGGAAGGAAGGCTTAGCATCTGTTCAGTACTGAATGGATCTGGTGGAGTGGAATATCCAGATCGTATTGGGGTGATAAATGGAATATTGCTTAGCGTGTTGGCTGCTCAGAGAAAGTATCAAGTGCTCAGAATATCCAAGATACTCTACTCATAGAAGAGGTCTTGTCTTCAGCATCTGGGGAGCTGTTTAGTTAAACTGTTCAGCACATGGATGTAGGAAAGATTTTGGTGACATACCATGGAAATTAATGAAGTAGGTCCAAAGTAGGGAAGAGAGAATTAGTGACAGAAACTTCAGTGTTATAGTACAGTATTAGATGATGGCAGAAGTTAGTGGTTACGTGGGTGGGCCTCTTCTATCTAGAAACTCATGTTTCTGGTACAAGTTCCAGACTTGTACTTCTGGTACAAGTTCTGGTACAAGTTCTGGTACAAGTACTCCTGCTCTGAAAACTCCCAGGATAACATAATCTGCCAGTGTCACATCATCTGCTTCTCCATTCTAGATCTAAAAGATGCATATCAATATAATGAACCTTTGTAGTTTCTTTCCTCTCTGGAAAGTTAGGGCGTGTTTCACTGTTCTGGTAAGACTTTTACTTCTACCTCTGTGTGATGGATAAATGAAGTGAATAACACAAGAACTGACTCAGAGTATCTCCCAGGATCTAAACTATGATCTCTGTACCAAACTAACAGAAAATCAAAGAAAACCTGAATAAAACCTGAACATTTTCAAATTCTACTTCATCAGAGACCTTCTTTAAAAGCTATGAACTGATACACCACGAACTAAATGCAGAGGTTCCTTTCTGGGTTTGAATTTTGAGTTCTGGGCTATTGGCTGCTATTATGAAGTGATTATAGCCTGGTTAGCCTTCCTCTCTGCCTCTGTTACTGTCTGAGCTCTCCTCTGTCGAAGATGGAAGTGAAACAGAATGCTCCAACTCCCTCTGTGTATGGTGTAGGGCACAATTTTCCAGGCAGTATGCAATGCAAACATGAATCACAGCTCCCTCTAAGATACTGCTGTATTCAGTTCCCTGGCTCTTTTCATCTCACTGAACAGATTTTTGTTTTTAATCTAAGCAATAACCAATTTACTCCAGAGATGAGTATTTGCTGACTGTTGCTGCTGTTCTTATGCTCAGAATTGCAAACCCCTTGGAAAATAAGGCCAGCTCGTGCTTGTGTGTACAAACCTGGTTCACACCTGGCTTGGATTCTCTTTTCCAGCTCAGCAAGTGACTGACATGTTCACTTTAGCACAGCTTCCTCCTGAGACAAGCCAGGGGTTGTGCCAAAGTGCTGTGAGGCATTCACTGCGAGTTCAGTCACACACTGGAGGCAGATTCTACAGCACCCTGGAGACAGGGGTGAGATGAGGACAGTACAGCCATGATTCAGAGCTGCCTTGCACTTTGGTCTTGCTAGTAGGTCATATCAGTATTGTATCAATAGAACCAAGATGAAATCAGACCCCGCTTCAGTAACAGCCTTTATGTGACTGAAATTATTTGAAAGAAATACTAAATCAGGGTAGTTTCTGTTCAGTTCAAATTCAGATATGGCTGAGGTGGTTGCACTTCAGTCCATAATATCTCATTTAAAGAAATTAATACTGAAAAATACACTATTTAAATACAGAAATGGCCATGTGATGGTCATAATCTTGCAACACCTGGCATCAGCCAGAGAAACACTTTTCTCCCTCTCTTCTTTGTCTGTGGTGGAGCCTCCTCATCACTGGTGCTGTTCAGAGCTGCCCTGAAGCCTGGCTCTTTGCTCCTGGAGTTGGGCAAGATGGGTTGCAGGAGCTGAAATTCTGTGCTGCAAACAACAGTGCTTGGGGGACAGGGTAGGCTTGTGATCTGAGAGTGCTCTGCATGTATGAGGTGATCAGAACATTACTCTAACAAGTAGTCAATCAAGGAGAGGGTTTTTTTCCTTGCTTGTTTGCATATTTGTTGTTTGGATCCAACATAAACTTTAATGCAGAAGAAGAAAAAGCTATAGCTGCAAGTGGCTTTTGGTGTAACTTCCTTGTTTGAAATACAAAGCCTGAGGCAGATGAGGCTCAGCAGATAGCCCTGATTTTGATAACTGGCAAGAGTATTTCTAATTTAAAAAGTCTTCCTTCTCTTCCTATTAGTTACTTCTCTAAGCAAAGCAGCTGGCATGACCTGGGCATGTTTGCTTGTATTGCTGCTGTGAGACAATAGCTCAGCCTGAGGGAAGAAGACAACCTACTTACCACATCATCTGGGAGTTGTTTCAGTAGGACTTGAGAAACTAGTGTTTCCCTGAAGCTCTCTGAGACTATCTGAGACTGTCCAAGGAGTTAACCCGTGAGTGCACCTTCACTCAGTGTGCAGACAACACTAAGTTGGGCAGGAATATTGATCTGCTCGAGGGCAGGGAGGCTCTGCAGAGGGATCTGGACAGGGTGGACCAATGGGCAAATCATATGAGGTGCAGTAAATTGAAATGCCAGGTTCAGCACTTGGGTCTGTACAACCCCAGGCAGTGCTTCAGGCTGGGGGATGAGTGACTGGAAAGCAGCCTGGTAGAAAAGTACCTGAGAGAGCTGGTCTGCAGCAGCTGAGTGTAAGCCAGCGTGTGCCCAGGTGGCCAGGAAGGCCAATGGCATCCTGGCCTGTATCAGCAATAGTGTGGCCAGCAGGACCAGGGCAGTGATTGTCCCCTGGTACTTGGCACTGGTGATGCTGCACCTCAAATCCTGTGTTCTGTTCTGGGCCCCTCACTAANCCTGGCCTGTATCAGCAATAGTGTGGCCAGCAGGACCAGGGCAGTGATTGTCCCCCTGAACTTGGCACTGGTGATGCTGCACCTCAAATGTATTCTGTTCTGGGCCCCTCACTAAAAGAAAGGCATTGAGGTGCTGGAGAGTGTCCAGGGAAGGGCAACAGAGCTGGTGAAGGGTCTGGAGCACAAGTCTGAGGAGCAGCTGAGGGAGCTCAGGGTATTTCGCCTGGAGAAAATGAGGCTCAGAGGAGACCTGATTGCTCTTAACAACCACCTGACAGGAGGCTGTAGTGAGGTGAGGGTTGGTCTCTTCTCCCAGGCAACATGTGACAGGATGGAAATGACCTCAAGTTGTCTAAAGGGAGGTTCAGAATAGATATTAGGAAAAATATCCTCACAGAAAGGGTTGTCAAGCATTGGAACAGACTGTACAAGGAAGTGGTGGAGTCACCATCCTTGGAAGTATTTAAAAAGTGAGTGGATATGGCACTTGAGGAAATGGTTTAGTGGTGAACATGGTGGTGGTGCCAGGTTGATGGCTGGATTTGACTATCTTAGAAAGAGGTACTTTCCAACCTTAAAGATTTTATGATTCTATGAGATGTGGGAGATTAAAGGACTGAACAGAGGGTTTTGTGTCCAGGGGAGACAGGCTTTTGTCTCATGGTGGCATGTGTGGCCTCATCCTCTCTCTTCTTCCCCAGTCAGAGTAGGGATATTCCTGCTGCAGAGAACTAGGAACAGAGGACTGTGGGGAAGGGCAGCAGAAGGTAAGGACACCTAAATACCAGGCCTGGTGTTCAAGCCAGGGTTCATCACTAATGTGCTGTCCCTACTGGCAGAGGATGAGCTATCTGACCCTAAAAACAAGGGTTTGCATAATTCAAGTGAAGAAGTAAGTGGAGGTTACACAGGGTCTGCAGAGTGCAGTGGGCAGAGCTCCAGCTGGGGTTAGGTGGTTTGCTGCCCTCCTGCAACAATACATCATTTGTGATAAAAAATCTCACAAAGAACAAGAAGCATTACAGCCTTTTCCAGAGGGAAATGGAACTGCTGTACTGCCAGAGGCAAGCATTTTTGGGGACATGGTTTAAGATATCAAGATTAGCCATATATTAAGTCAGGCTTAGGACTGTGGCTTTCACATCAAAGCGACTGTGTTTTTTTGCAGTAGCAGTGGTTTTGCAGAAAACATTTCCAGGTGATTTACAGGGCTACTGCAGTCATCATAAATACATAAGCAAGTAGTGAAAGCACAGTAGTTGGAGTATGCCAGACCTCTGGCTGCCTGACAGCAGAGGGGCTCTTACTCATACCATGGCAGCTCAGTGACACCAGACACAGGGAAGGTGCAGCTTATTCTGGTTCCACAAGAAGCTGCTACCGGACCCAAAAGAGAATTTTAGTTTAATGAACCTGTCATGTCCTTGTACAGGAACAAGTGAACAACACTCATTTTCCTTGCATTGGTAGATTAAAACCAGAATTTAGTTGCTCTGAGTTACTAGAAGATGTATCTTCATTGCACAGCAGCTGTAAGTGAACTGTAAATATATCAGGTACGGGCAGTTCCCTCAGTGCCTGAAAACATAATTTCTGTAGCAGTGCAGCTCTGCAGGTGACCTAATAATCACTGATGCTGAGCAGGGCTAATTATCTCCAATGCAGCATTGCCCTGGCATGGCTGTACAGCTTCCTGCTTGGGAATTAGCTTAGCTGGGACTTGTTTGGGTGTCTGCACTGTCCTTCATGGTGTGGTGGAAACAGGCCCTGCGCAGTGCTTGGCGGAGGAGCATCATATGCATGCATTGCACTGCACTGTTTCTCTGCACATTTTCTAAATGTAATGGGGAAATGATGGGCTCCAGAGCAATGGAGTCACTTAACAGCTCCTCCTGAAAATTTGTCTGAGCTATTGGGGCAACAAACCTCACCTCTATGATCACTTTGCCTAAAACCAAACTGGGAGGTGATGTTACAAGGTGTGTGGAAAATAATTGGGGATTTTCTTACTGAAGATTTTGAAGATCAAATCAGGCAAGTGAATTGATAAAACTGACTCAGTATCTGGTATTAGGTGAGAAGACAGATAAATAATCACACATCCTGTAGCAGCTGGGTTTATGCAGGTTCAGATCCAGCTGTATCTCAGTACAGGTTAGTGCCTTAGGTGGAAAGGGTTAGATGAGCATTTTTGAAGAACTAATCCCATCTAGCTGAATAAACATAGTGCCCACTTCTGTTGGTCTGTAAGAGTCTCAAATAGTTTGTCTCAAGATAATTTAAAAATCACTCTTCTCCTTGAAAGGAGCTGGGGAGATGGGGGATATACCCTAGACCAAGATGATTTGTTTCTTTTCCACTAATGCTTCCCAATGTGGCTTTTCTCTTACTGTAGTACTGGATAAATGAATACACCTCCACCTTGGGGATTGGTGTCTTCCACTCTGGCATCGAGATCTACGGCAGAGGTACGAAGTATTTCCCTTTTATTACCTGCAGAACAGGGGGACAGCTGTATGGCTAGTCTGATATGGAAAAGCACCCCAAACTTACAGCTTTTGGCAAGGAATGTTTTGAGGAATAAAAACCAAAAAATTGAGCCAATTCTCTTTTGAGAGTCCATTGTGGAGTCTAGGAGGAACTCATGTGGTTCTGTTATGAGCCATGTAGTCTTTCTTATTCAGCATGTAACTGCAGCCTGTATAGCTCGTGCAGGTGTGTAGTGGGATGGCAGATAGGAGGAGCAATGCTGGAAAGCCATTCTGTACTGAAGGAGGGGGATAGAGAATGGAAGACATGAGGGAGGGGGAAGGGAGGTGGATCAGGGGTTAAGGCCTATAGATGTGTTTGTGTTAATTCCCTGCCAGGAAAAATCTTTTTAATGTTAATTTTTTATGAACACGTATGGTCTAGAAATCTTGGAACCTAGGTTTCCAGATATTGGAAACTGTTGATTAGAAACAGTAGAGTTACAAAGAAAGGAAAATGTCACGTAAAACTTTTGAAATTGTCTGGATGGGGTAGAAGCTGATTAGAGCCACCCATTTCAAAAGTCAAGGAATCTGGAAAACATTTGTAGCATTGGAAAGGATGAACTTGCATCACAGACTTTGTTTCCTTTTTCAGCATGAAGCTTTCCAACCTTGGCTACTCACTCATGGTATTTTTAGGCAGTGCCATGCAGTAGCCAGAACCCCTGTGGTGCCATTTCCATCTTGAGCATGGAGGCTTTCAGAGGCCCTGTGAGATGGCCTGTGTGACACCATGAGGATCACAGGCTGTGTTTCACAGGCCGTGCAAGGTGGCCTGTATGACATGGAGGGACTCCCTGGCCTGACCTGTGTGCTGAGGCAGCAGAGTACAATCAGCTTGGCTTTCTGCAAAGACTTCCCACTCACTGCCTGTAAATCCCTCTGGAAGATTTGATTTCTCCTTACTCTAGCAATGACTTCTTCCAGCTCAGTAGCACCACTGGCAGCCTCTCATGATTTATCCAGATGCCTCCAATGCAGAACTTTTCACTGAGAGGAAGACACCTGGATCGGGACAGAGACAGAGTCGGAGGGTTTTCCTGGTGGGAAAGCAGTAGTGTTAGCATGGAGGGAGGCTGTGAGGGCATCCTCAGTCCAATAGGTAATTAGGCAGTGAAAGCAGCTTTCAGAGTCTGGCTGAAACAGATTTTGGCAACAGCCCAAGCCCTGGTGCTTATGTTGAGCCATGCAGACAGCTGCCATAGACCTTTTCCTGACATGGCGTTCATTCAATTACTCACAGTCTGTTTCTTTCCTTGTCAGAGTTTGCCTATGGAGGGCATCCCTACCCTTTCAGTGGGATTTTCGAGATCACACCCGGCAGTGCGGTAGAACTTGGCGAGACCTTTAAATTCAAGTAAGGGCCCTTTTCTACATCTTCCCCTCTGCCCCTGGTAGCCATCGGTGTAGGGGGAGCAGGGAAGTCCTGTCCTCTGGGTCCTCTTTTCACTTTCCTCATAAGTGCCCTCACTGCCATCCTTTATATGATCCTGATTCAAAGGCAGCCCTGCAGGGAATTTGGAGGTGGATAGAGGAGTGTGTACACCAAACAGGGAACAGCTATGAACTGTGTTTGTCAGGGATTAAAAGCACACTTACAAATCAGTGCAATTCTCTTTTCCCATTTTATTCATTTTCTGTGCTCCCAGTTGTGCTTATTACACAGAGCATACGCACAGGGGAGAAAACAAGACTTGTCTTTTTATGAGTACCCCCTATCTGTGGATACTGCACAGAGTATCTGAAGTCATCTCGTGTGTTTATTGCTGCTCTGCTACAAGGGACAGACAGGCTGCTAGAGGAGTCTGAGAGGATGCTGCATTCTTGTGTTGTTCAAGATGCTCAGACTGTGGGACTGGGGGTCAAGAAAATGTCCATGGCAGAGGGGCTTGACCTTCGCAAACCGCCAGTTTATGTTGAGAGCCATTTTAGAGCAAGTGCTGCTGAGTGAATATTAGGAGAAGCAATAGGTTTCTGCATAAAGTTTTCAGTCTGCTCCTTCCTGGCCCAGAGACCCTCTCAATTCTGGAAAAAAGCGTCTCCTCTGTTGTATTGGAACTTTCTCTTCTGGGATGATGGGTAGAGTGGGAGCAGACTCCCAGAGGTGAAATTTCCCTGGTAGTGAGCAAGTAAATCTCAGGGCTGTTGCCTGTGTGATAACCTGCTTTGTGGAAAAGCTGGGGATATTACTGTGCCATTCTGTTAGTGAGAGTCTCTGATAGCCTCAGATATGCATGTCCATAACATTTTAAGCCTGTCTTTCTTGCCAGTGTCTGATCATTTCCTTCTCCCTTGGTATGCATCACACTCTTCACTGTATCTTTCTGTTTTTCCTGTTGTATGGTTTGTTTTTAACTAGAGAATCCATTGCCTTGGGCACTACAGACTTCACAGAAGAGGACGTGGATAAGATTATGGAAGAGCTGGGCAAGGAATACAAAGGAAATGCGTACCACTTGATGCACAAGAACTGTAACCACTTTTCCTCTGCTCTGGCTGAGGTGGGCACAAACAGGGTTTATTTATTTGTTTTTTACTGCTTCAGATCTGTAGTAATGCTCACAGAGAGGGAACTGGGGTCAGCACACCCTGACAGGTCAGAGCCCATAGCCAAATATTCTGTCTCTGCCCTTAATATTTTTGGAAGCCCTTTGCTGTTAGAAGGGATGGGACCAGGAGGTAGAGATGTGGCAGGTTTATCGCATATTTGGTCTAAACTATGTGGGAAAATAGGAGTGCTTGTAATTTGGTTCACTGAACAGGCACTGAGCAGGAATTGAAAGGACAGACCTGGTTAGCATGCGAATGTGCATCATTTTTATAACAAACATAAATAACAGTATATGATCTGCAAAGGCATAAAAATGGTTTATCAGTGTTCTGGAAACTAAAATTTGCAGTATTCAGGCGTTCTTTTTCTTTATTTAATCTGTACCATCCAAACCTATTAAAAAAGAGGATTTTCTTATAGATATCTTTGGAGCTTATTCATTTCCACGTTCTCAAAAGCACTGTGANCAGCAACTGATTTACAAGGGACCTGCTTAGGCTCTTAGGAAAACCAATTCTCTATTGGTTCCATCCTTATTAATTATATATAGACTCCTTTCTGCAAATGTTAGCAAATTAAAACGGAAGGAATTGAATTGGTTAAAACAGAGAATGAAGCTCCAAGCAATACAGTGAGCTAATCAATCCAACTAATTTGGAATCAAATAATTGAATTACTAAAACAGAAGATAGGAATTTTAAAAATTATGAAGGAAACCCAAGAGAAAGCTGTGGGATTATTAGGAAAACAAAATCCTTTACCTGCAGCTGTGAAATAAAATCACTGCTTACTATGTACTTTGCAAGGTAAAATGTCAATCTTGTCTCCAAGCCATAAGCTCAAAGCCATTCTTCCTTGATTCTGTCGCTACACATCAGTGTATCTCTCACTGCCCCTTCCTTGTCCAGCCTTCCTAACACAAGTCAAGTAAGAGATCTTATAGAAAAACTAGTAGTGTATTTAAAATTTTGTTCTCAACATGCCTTCAGTGGGCATCTTTACAGGAGTAGAATTTAGGGTTAAGATTTCCTGCAACAGCTTTCTTGGTGGATTCAGAGCACTCATTCATCACCCTGTAACCTGTCTAGATTGTAAAGCAAAAGCATGAATGGCTGGTTCTGACACTTCTGCTCCCAGGAGCAGAATTTACTCAGGATTTACGTCAGTTTAAATAAGCCCTTTATAGGCAAGCAGGATTTTTTGTTGCTGTTGNAATTAGCGAACTAAAACCACTACACTGTTCCTCTTCACATATGTCTGTGTTTATCAACCCTCCCTAATGGATTACAAATGCAAACCTGGAGGAGCTGGACTGCAGGCCTAGGGGCATAATGTCCTGGATGGTCTCTAACATGGGGATACAGAAAATGGGAGCTGAAATTCTTACAAAAATAGCTGGTGGTAAGACACTAAGCAAAAGTCCCAGCCATTCAATATGCCTCAGTCAGCAACATGAGGAATATGTGTAGCTGCCTTATAATAGATAGCTCCATCCATTCTGGTCAGTACAGTAATTTTGGCAATTTGGAGCTGGGTGAGAAGTAGCATAGCTTATCTTGGGATACCTCTGACCTTTTGGAGGAAGTCTGCTTGAAATCTATTGAGACAGAACTGAAAGCAAAACTGAAAGTTTCTATTCTCAACATCTGAATGCTTTCTTTACTTTACAACTGAAGTGATTTTTTTTCTCTTTTTCTTGCTGTAGTTCTCATTAAAACTAAACAAACTAAAAACCACCCCATTGGGAAGCTCCAGTCCCTTCCATGTAGAGCTACAAGATGCATCCTCACAGTGCACAGAACATGCTGGCTAAACGATGATCACCTCACAAGCCTGTGTAGATATGTGTCACTATACAGGCCAGGAAACAGAAATTGTATTTGTGCCCAAAAAATCAGTTCTGAGATGAGTCTCTTTAGTGTTTCTATTGCTCTTTTCTTCAGACTTGTCATCTGTGAAGGAGTAACAATAATAACAACAGCAAAAATATTTAGCACCTATTATAGCATACTCATGTTATGTGACAGTTAAAGACAGTAAACTGGAAAAATTATCCAAAGAATTAAAAGAAAAGATGTAGAAATTTTGCTCAACAGAATGAAGCACTGGAACTGGGGTTTAATTCCAGTGACAAAAAAAAAGAGCCAAGGATTTTGTGTGCCAATTCTTGATCTCTCTGTTACTGTAGCCCATTTGAAAGATGATGCTATAGGTACCACAATGCACTTTCACCCCAGAGAGGGCTTGGAGTGGAGGATGCTTTCTAGCATAAAAGAGGGAATGCCCAGCTCTGCTTCCAACAGCCCTTTAGGCTTTTCTGCTCACAGGCATAAACCATTGTTAAGGAGATGGTTGTTCTGAGCCTCCTGGGTAATGCCAGGCAGGTCACATCCCTGTGCTGTGCCAAAGTATCTCTCTCCTTGCATACTGAGTTATTTGCTTCCTTCAAAAGGGCTCTGAAATCTTTTGATGACAGCTCTCTCATCTGCCAGTGTTAGTTATCTGGTTTTTGCTTTGTATTGTTCTGTTTCAGCATGCAAAAACAGAGACAGAGCTTTATAGCCGAATGGTGATGTCTGAGTTAATGTGTGTTTGCACAGACCTGTCTGGCAGACAGTCTTGAGATTTGGTTGTAGGCCCTGTGCTAGGGAGCTGTGTGCAGGCAGCCTGATTTCCTCAGCTGGCTGTGGGCTTGTTATTTAGTGTCCATACAGATATTGTCCCTGTGGCAGGGCTGTGGGCTGGGGGGACGATACCATCTGGTCATACAGACTGAGGGTTAATGTAGCCATGCGTGCTGCTGGCTGGGGTCAGGAGTCTGCAGAGGGAAGGAAAAGGACATGTAAGATTGGCTCTCCTTCCTGGATCAGCTTCCTCAGGATCATGCTGTGAGACAACAGTTACTTATCCAGTTGCCAGGACTTGCAGGACAGGTTCCCCATCCTCTGAAGGACTGCTGAAACCAGACTTTATTTTCAGATTTTTTTTGTTTTCTTTTCCTTACCTGTGCTTTCTCAACAAATAGAACATCCATTCAGAAATCTTCCATCTACATCTGTTTAGGAAATATTTTTCTGTCAAATTCCCATTTAATATGATGATGCCTTGGGTCCCACCATGATAACTGGTAACAGTCTTTAAGAGTTACATGCATGGTCTGGACCTATGATTATGACTCTGCCATTTGGCCATGCATCTTGAAAAATCCCTGGACCGCAGGAAGTCCAGCACAGGGAGCTAAGATGCACTTAACCACTGGGCATGCCTTTGATCCACTATCTACCTCTGAAAAAACTCACTTTGTAGCCTCATTGTGTGCTGCTGTGGCATTGACCCTCTTCCTGAATCCATGCATCTCTTCTGAGTCTTCTCAACATCCTGCCCACATCACTTGTAAGCTGCAAGGGGCTTTCTTTGTTACTCTCATTGCCACTTAGCTCTGAATTTTCCTTACTCCCTACTTCAGACTGTCAAGCATATTTAACTTGCTCAAGACTTAGTTCTCTCCCTGCTTTGCCAGTTCCCTGTGGACTTTTAATAAGCAGCTATAGGAGCAATGAGGCATGGCTTGGTCTACTCACAAAGCTTTCCAGCTTCTCTGGAAAGAAAACAAAAAATGCAGCAGTTCAGACTTCTCCAACACCATTTTATGGCAGCTTTCTCAGTAAGTGAACATGCTGCATGATCAGGAGTCTCTTCCTGTGGATTCTTCTTTACCAGGAACTTCGGGTTATTCAAAAAGTGAAGAACCACCAGAAAGCGTAAGTCTCTGCACAGCATTTTATTTAGTTTTGAAGGAAGTTCTGATGTAAGGCAGGGCAGAATTCCCTGATGGATAATCATAAGAAAGAAATCTTATGCACACCCTGTGCATTTGCCAGCTTCAATTTAAGGTCACTCTGTACACACCATTTAATACCCATTTGCAGCCTCCCTTTACCTTCACTGTCTATGTCAGTGTGGAAATGTGAGAGGACCTTGATTCAAGCAGTGAAAATCTAGTCAAGGTTGCCTCAACCACTTGATTCCTGCAACATGGTGTCATGATACCTGTATTTATAAACCTCTTAAGCAAATTCTTTGTGGGCTAAAATGAAGAGGTCCGTCAACTGGGATTAGCAACTTGCCTACAAGAAGCTTGCTCCTTTCATGTTGCTTATGCTGACAGTCCCCAAAATCAAGTAGTACCTCTACCACACACTCTGGAGAAACTGTCCATGAGGATGTACAATCCCTTTAGAGAACTTATGCTTACAATTCATGCAAAGAAAAATCAGTGGTCATCATCATAATCAGATCCCAAACTTCCCATCCTAAGTTTATGTACCATTCTGTGTTTTAGTACTCCAGTGGGGTTCCATTCTTGTGAAGTTATGCATGTGTGGGGAATTCAGTTAGGACTATGTCAAGATTGGAAAAAGCTCTTCTGTTTGATCATCTGTTTTAAGTTACTTTGTTCCTAACAATCCCCTACAATCTTCCCCAATGTATACTTACAGCAATACGTTCAAAGGGCCTTCAAGTAATTGCAAAGTATTTATGTTCTTTATGAGTTGTCCTGGTTGATGAAAAAGGCTATTTAAACTCTGCCAGATGGTAAAAAATATTGGCTTTTGAACATTAGAAAAACATTTTAAAACAAAAAAGAAAGTATAATAATTAGTTCTTTCCATAATGTGAACTGATGAATTTCCTGATTCTTTTAGAACATGGAGATGTGAGACAGAAAAAAGGACAGAAGTTACAAATTACTCTAAAGAAGACATAAAGGCAGGGGAAAGCCAAACTCAAAGAAATTCCTGTACTGTAAGTT
>VZTZ01006658.1:0-11349 GCA_013400955.1 Drymodes brunneopygia | reverse complement strand
TCAGAGTTGACTTTTTATAAAGAGGAATGCTAATTTTGCTAATGAAATGATGCAGGGAGTGTTTCTGATGAATATTCTCCAAAAAGAAGAAGGACAACATGGGAAAAATGACCAATAGACACAGTTAGAAAGGTGATAAATTTGGTCAGCTCTTCTGCGGAGACAGCTTCATCATAGCATGTGAAACCAGAGAGGAAAAATGATGAGCATGAAGCCTGTGGCACTATGTGGTACTGGTTACATGGCAATCACTGGCCTTGAGTCTCATAAGTTGTGTCTTCATAATTTCTGGTTCTAGCTTTGGAGAGAGGTTTAGTAATCTGAAGGGCCGGGATGAGAGACTTCAGGTAATGGTAGGGAAAGAAAATCAACTAGAAACACTTCTTGAGTTGTGTTGAGCTCCATTTGTTGGTCATACTTTCACACATTTTGCAGACTGGCCAAGATTTCATCTTGGAGGGAAGTCAAATTTGAAATAGAGGTAGACAACAGTTTTTACTTATGGATAAAGTCTCTACAAAAATCCTGGTGAACACTGTGTAGGTGAACGACAACTAGTTAAAGAAATATATAGAAGACTATAAAAGGAGAGCAGGAATTCTGAATCAATAGGGCTAAAAGAAAGAAGGATGCTAAAGTTTGGACAAAAAAGGATCAAGAGACTGGCAGACTAAGGATCAAGAGACTAAGCAGGATGAGGGTGGAAACCTCATTCTAAGCTTTGAGCAGGAAAACCTTGTCCAGAAACAGCTGGAAAAATTCCTTTATCTATGCCACAATGAGATATTTTCTGCTGTCCTGGGAAAGAACTGGTACCCAGGATGGTGGTAAATACAGTGTCTGGGCTCACTGCTGAAACGACCAGTGGGGAATGTATTTGCATTTTATGAAATGGTCTAAAGCCCATCATTCACTTCTTAGATAGTCTTTAGTAATTGCAGTGTCTTTAATAAGTAGTATAAATCTTGGACAGTTCCTGTTAGAAGGCAGGCTTGACTTCAAATCCATTTAAAAATATATAGATTAGAGAGAAAAAATTTGTAAGCTGTCCAAAAGCCTGAAGCAAGATATGTTTATCTCTGTTTCTGACGTATCTAAATATCTCCTCTGGATCTTTGGCACTGAAAAAACCCCAGCGATTTAGATAAAAGGTTTATGATTTTTTCCCTTCAGATGCTTTTAAGAAAATTAAGTACTTGTTGGGATAGCTGAACTTTTTTTGAGGCTTTCAGAACATATTATTTAAAAAAATAACAACAAAGAAAGAGATTGTTTGGTAGCTATTGTAGAGCATTTAAAGATGTTTGGTTCTGTTCCTGCACATATAACTAGAACTTTCTCAGCATTCATCAGGGAAGAACATTTGAGGAACAGTTCGAGTATTTCTGAATGATTTGACTCCAAGGGACAGAGCTTTGAGGAAAATTTTAAGGTACATTGGCAGAGCTCAAGGGGAAGAATTTGACCCAGTCATACTCTCAGCAATGTTTTCTCATGAAAAAGTCATTCTCCATTCCTAACACTTTGTCACAGAGAGAATGTATTTAATGAAAAAAGTATAAACTTTTCTACACATCCAGAAAGTAAAATAAATACAGTATAAAGTGCAGTAGAAATATATTATCCCATAAAAACTTTGCACTGGAAATAGCTTTGTTTTTCTGATGCTACCAGTTGTCTAAAGTTCTGGGGTTTTTTTCTTAAATATAAAACTAATGCAAAATCATCTCCAAGAATAATTGCACTTTTTGGCCTGAAATACAGCAAAGGTTTACTTCTTTAGAAATATTGGAGGAATATGAACCATATCTGCTAGCCTGGCTTTTGAAGAATTTATTTTGATTGAAGTTCTCTCTGGTCATTTTCAAAACAATTTTGTTCTTCACACAGGAAAGCCTCAAGCTGATTTTTCAACTTGATGAGGAATTCCCACTGTCTTTTTGGATGGAGGGGATAATAATGGTTTAAACAATTGGATTAGATCTGCAGAAAGCTTACAGGCATTGACGTGCTCATAAGCAAGACCTTTTAAACTCTGTCAAGCAAATTCATCACTCCTAATTTTTTTCTGGTTTTAATCCAGCAAGGCTGGTACTTTAGTTTGGCAACTATTTTAGTCATTTGCTTAAACCATCACCTGTACTTGTTGAGAAGAATTTGCTTTCTGTTTGTGAGCATTGCCACAGTGAGGTGTGGCTATATAAGACCTCAGTATAGAACAACTCATACAGACTGACTTCTGTGCAAAATTGGATGAAACTTACCCATGGGAATAAGGAGCCTTAGAAATTCTAGAAGAAATCCCTGTAGACCCATTCTAAAATTAGTGTAAATAGGATGAGGGAACCTAAAGCCATAAAAAAGAAGAGAAAGGGGAAAAGCAATATTTTTTAACCTGCTGAAAAAATTGTAAAATATTTCTTATGCGAAGTGTGCTGTTAGTACTGACTCATGTTGACAGCCATTGATAGATCGGAATTTGTAGATGCCTACAGGGTCAATTGTTGTTATATTAACATTTGTAGGTCAGATTATAATTCTGTGTGACATTTGGTATTAAAGCTACAAATCCTGATCTAAGGAGCTTATAAACTAGCTTAAATCATTGGGAAGAAATAACATAAAGTGACAACAGTCCAGTATTTTGTGTCTCTGCCATGAAAGTTGAAAGACTTTCTTTGCCAGCAAGTAAAGTGTCTGCTCTACTTCTAATGACTGACAGAACTTGAGTATCTGAATACTAGTTTTGGGTGGGTTCTTCCCCCAGAAATGAGGAACACAAATATCACTTACAGAAGATTAAATTAAAAAGCTGACCTTTTTATTTTCAAGTTGCCTCAATAACTGGTATTTGAAAATTATTTTGAAATTCTTCAAGTCAAGTGAATTATATTCCCATTGCATGTTCCTTACTATATTATCATGACGTCTTACATTAAAAACTAAAAGATGCCTAAGTATTGCTGGTTCAGGAAGATCCTTTGCCAATACCATCACTCACCCAGTTGAACTGCTCCAGTGCCAGCCTGTCCTGCAACTGAGTGGGGGATCACAGCCAAAGTGGAGGGTTCCTGAGCTGGAAAACCCTCAGGGAGTGTTGAGACTGGCTGGGAGCTGCAGCTGCCAGAGGGAAAGGCTGCCCAGGGAAATGGTTGAGTTACCATCCCTGGAAGTACTTATCCACTTCAGTGTTTCAGTGATTCTATGATAATCTGTCCTGAAGAGCACCCATGACTTGACAGAAAAATCATCTTTGGTGGGGTGTCCTGGAAGGTCCTTGGCTATGAGCATAGTTATTAAGATGTAGGGTATTTTTTCTGAGGAGGTAGAAGGGGAAATGCTAAAGCCATCACTAGCGTAGAAGTAAATTCATAATCAAGCAAGGAAATACTGCATCCATAATATGCAGTCTCCACATCTCAGTCTTTGAGTAGGTGGAATAAGCATTTTCTAAGGTAATTTTTGTGAGTTTCGTAAATTGTTTTCCCAAGTTAAGACTAGTCTAAACTTACTATGTGATGCCCTTGAAATCAGAAGAAGGTACTGTATCCAAAGAAAAAAAATTGTTTTTGTCAGTTCCTTCAATCTGTTTTATTTCAGGAAGTTTCCCTTTGAGTATCCCAGTTGTGGTTTCCTGTCAGAGACCAAGGAATTGTATAATGATTTCTTTTACCAAGACTACTGCCTATGCTGTCCAAGTGGTAGTCTCTAGTCAAGATAGGCAATCCTGTTTGGATTGCTTGGTAGTTCTAGAAGTCTCATTCTGGGAAGAATTTCCTATCCCTATCCTGAAAATGCTCTCAACTGATCTGGAACATAATGTTTGAGGTTTGTGAAGAGAAAGAATGAGTTGTGGTGTGCCCTTGACAAAAAAACCCCATCCTTCCATGGAGTATTGTATAATGCTAAGAAGAAGCATGAAAGCCTGCACATACCTCTCTCGCTCTGAACTATAGACACCACATTTCTCATTTAACCAGCAAAATTGCCAGTGGCTTTTTTCCTGCAGGATGGTGCCCTGTAAAAGGTACATTGGATAGATGCTAGTGTAAGGAACATGCTTTGGCAGTTTTTGTTCACTCTTACAAGGTTACTTGGACTTCAGTTGAGATTCATGCTTTGAGCAAATATGTCACAGGTGGTGATGGGTGCAGCATGATCTTAAAAGAAAAACATAGAGGAAAAACCTCTAGTATACTGATAAAAGCTAAAAGGTGTTTCCCTAAGTAGAAACTCTTTGGATATTGAGAAAATTGTGTCCTGTTGAGTTGCCAGAAATCCTGCTTTCTTGGGAATAGCTTTATATTCATTGAAAATTAATATAGATGCTCATGCTCCATAGCTTTAAATGAAATGCAGATAAAATATGCAAACAACGGAAATATGATGTTCTATGCCTTTAGGTAGGTTTATACATTAAGAATCCAGTCCTGCTTGTGTCAAAAACCAGTAAAAATTAAAAGAACTGAGACACATGGGTGTCACTTGAATTAAGTGTTCTGCTTAGAAAGCTTGGAAAGGAAACGAATGATTAGGAAGCAGGGATTTTGAGAGGACTTAATTAGAATTAGAACAAGTGTGGGGAAAATAACCTACACTTGTACATACATAAGAAATATGGAAAGTGAATGCTTATTTCAGTTTGTTCTCATTGTCCATGATAATTATCCAGGGTGTTTAATTAAAAAAAAAACTAATTAAAATTAAAATTGTTACATGACAGATTTTTTTTTTTAATATGGATCTGGTTACTGAATTGGGAGGGTGAAAGAAGAAAGCAGAGATAGGTGAGGATGAGGGAAAGCTCATGTTAAAAAGCAATATAGTATATGAGGGAATGAGCAGTTTCTCTGCAGTACTTTCAGTTCAGGGAGGTGTGTCAGAATCTGAATGCATGTTTGAACACATTTCTTTCTCTGAAGAAGAGAGCTTCCTCTGCTTTTCTCCATTTGGATGCATGAACTCTGACACACACTCCAATTTTATAAATAAGTTCAAGTATCAAAGCACTGAAAAAACCCATATTTTTGCTTTTGTTCTGTTTCTCAAAGAGAAGCAGGGAGGTAACATATCATATTATGAACAGTAGGGTTAAGTAGCAACTTCATGTTTTGGTTGCTATACATTTTATAAGTGAATCCAATGCACTCTCAAGTGCTTATTCCCAACTACTCCAAGAGAAGAACAGAAAGCCCAGTTAAAGGGAATAACACTCTCCTTTGATCATTAAAGACTCAGGCATTTGCACAGCAGTCTGACCATCATCACTTCTTCCACCCATTCTGGTTATCAACTTGGAAATGGATCATTGCTTCATTTTGCATCACTTCACAACTCATAATGATAAATGTTTTTTAATGGTCAGGCTATAATAATAAAGTGAAAATATAATGAATTGTTCAGTGAGCTTCTAGGCTAGGACTCCTAAGGTAAAGGAAAAATAGAAACACTATGAAACAAGATGTCTCTTCATTCTCTGCTTGAAATGAAACTGCGTCCATACCCTTTCCATTTTACTTTGATTGCCAATTGATTTCCTAAATTTATTTTTATATTATCTGAGTTTGTGAACAGGGTTAGTTCTGAATTGAACCATCAGATCTAGGCATGTCTGAATTTCAGCTTCTGGGCATCATGATTGAACTCTGAATAGCCTAGGCTATTTCTAAAACCTCTGTGAAAGACCAGTTGTTTACTCTGTGGTATGCTTCAGCCTTAGCATACTAATACTCCAGCTAAGGAAGCAATTTCCATTGTGATTTTTAGGTGACTCCCTTCTCCAGAATAGCAAGCTTAGCTCAGTATCCAGAGTCATTAAGTAAAGTCCTGACATTCAGATACGAAAGCACACTTTCACAAAGGTGAGCTAATTGTCCAACTTGTTAGAAGTACAAATTCCCACCATTTTACACTAGTCCTGGAAGTCACAAGAGTTCCTTGATCAATTGGAATTCCAGATACCTTTACCTAATATGTTCTTATTTTCCCAACACAGGAATTGGATTTCTCTGGCCCTACTAAATTCTTGACTGCCACTTAATTTCTGGAACTAAATTTTAAAACAGAACAAAGTGAAGCATCCTAACTGCTGCTGTGCTGATCAGTTCAAGATTGAATCCTTGGTTTATGACTCCTGTATTTTAATTTCCTATAAGCAGACCAAAATAGGAGTGCTAGAATTACTCTTACAGTGTTCCTATCTTTCTTTAGGCCCTTTTATCTAAAGAATACTTGGTTCTAGAGAACTAGAACTGAAAGCTACAGGATTTTTCTCCCAACACTAAATTTCCCTTTAGTCAGTAAATTTATTTCAGGTTGTAGTGGTTATCGGAATAAGTGCCACTTCTACATCTCTTATTCAAAGTGGATTGATAAACTGAAAGGCACCAATAAATGTGTAATATTTCATACTGCCCTAGCCTTTTCCTGTAAGAATCATGACCTACCAATGGTGGCAGCTTCCAGGACAATAATACCATCCTACTGTTCTCTAACAATTGCAATTATGTTTCAGAGCTCCCATTAATCATAAAGTCAGAATCAATATGTGCTGGACTATCTATACTGTTTGAGTACTCACAAGTAGTGTCCTTTTTCAGGAAACTTTTTCAAATAGTAGCTGTTTCATTTCTCGCCTTCAAAAAAGTTACTTTTGCAACTCATGAAGCAAGAGTGAAGGAACAGAGTATCAAAGAGTAGAGCAAATAGAATATATTTTTCACTTCTTTTTTTGTTTTCAAACCTCTCTGAATAGTGCCTATAGAAAATATACAATTTCCTAGAATCAGATAATAAATGGAGTAAATAAGGGGGCAGGTAAAATTCTGAAGAATACATAGTAGTGACTTGACAAACTCCTGAGCAGATCATTGGATTTCCAGGCTGTTACTTGATTTGTTGCTGTTACTTTTATCTTTCTAAAAAGTCAAAAGATTTTGACGACTCACTGCTCCTGTGAAATCAGTGGGAGCTGCAGATATTTAATGAAAAGTGTCTTGCGGTTCTTAGTATTTGAAACTTTGTATTGAAAATGAAATGTCCTTATGTTGTGCATTTGATAATAAAAATGTTGTAGTTACTATAGACAAAGTATCTTAAATCTTCAGAGATAAATGACCTACAGACTCAAATCACAAAATTGGTAATTTAGGGTAGTTTTTGATTTTCCCTTTGAAATAATGCATGAATGAACAGATGGCAAACAATCCAAACCCTGACTGTTCATGAAGCACTGTCATTTCAGATCAGGATTGTAGTTCATTCGCACAGAAGAAACTGTCTCTTCTTCCTGTAGTGGCACATCTAGGTATCAGGCTTGATCAGAAAGATTCATTAAACAGGAAAAGTAGCAAAAGGAATTTCTGTTGATACTGACTGTTGATTTGAAGCGTATTGCCTAATGGATATAGTAAAGAATTTGCATTCTGTTCTTGAATTTGCCACTGAGTTACTTTGGATAAGTGACTTGATCAGTCATTCTTGATTTCTCCGTCTGTGAAATGTGACATTCTTCTCCAGGGTAGCATAAAATCTGATTAATACTTTTCAAGTACTATTAGTTTCTTAGACACAAACCTCTTGCCCGCTGATGTATGTTATGTGCTATCTACCAATCTGGGACAGAGCAGGAGCCTTATAGCCAAAATTCAACAGAGGACTAAGAAAGACAACGATATCTGACAACAGTAACTCTTTCAAAACGTATTTTCCTTTATGTGTACGGGGAAAGGAGTGATGTAAAAAGAGCAATGACTCTGCACGGATAGAGGCAAGATACTAACTACTTTTTTCAAACCTACCTGTATGTTCATGTTCTGCTCGTGCAGTCCTAATCCTGTCAAAGACAAAATGACAGGGAATAGTAGACAGCAAAAAACAGATGTCTTTTAAGTGGACTGCTTCTCAGTACAACTCAGTTCTCATAGATGTTAAAATAATCACAGGATAGCTATGAATCATGTAGGATAACTGCATTATGAGATGGAGAAAATGACAGAGGCAGGATGGGAGAGCAGGAGGGATATTTTTCAGTTGATATTTAGAAAAGGTTTTGTAATGAAGAGGTTATTGTTATTGGAAGTTGAATTTGAAGGAAGGTACAGAAAAGATTTTTATTACTTCTTTAGCAATGATGTTTTATTTTTCCTTCAGTGTGATGAGTGGAGGCTCCATGAAGACTCTAGTAGTTGGGAGGATGGTATTTTTTCATAAGCAAACTTACCTCCATTACAAACTTGAACAGAGGTTAAATCGAGGGCATGCTTTGGCAAAGATTTTCTGTCCTTTAACTCTGATTATTCATATTCCCAGGAAGAGAACTAGGAATTAATTTTTTATTGATGCCAAGAAACACAAGAAAAAGATCCTTAGTTTTTTATATGTTTTAGCTGGACTTATTTGCAACCACTGCAGTATTCATTTCCAAAGCTGGTGTCCTTTAGCAAGTTAAGTATTACTTCAGAGATGAAGTTTAGAGTTATTACAAGTAGGAGTTTTTTGTCAAATAGAGGACAAAGTGAAAGATGAATGTTGTGTAGGACACAATATTGGTGGATATAACTGAATGCAGATTACAGAAATATAATGGGTTCACAAATTGAGTTTTAAGAGCCTCCTTGGCTAACAAGCATAAATTGACAGGAGTTCTTAATCCCTGTACTTAGAGGAACCAGGAAAAAAAGCACAATATTTTATGGCATACTATTTCCTGACTTGGTGTGGTTTTGGGGTGGCTACAGCTTTCTCTTTGCACCTCTTGCAAGTCTCGTTATTTTCAAGGGAAATTTTCAGTGGGTTACTGATACTTTTTGAAATAGACCATACCTTGTCTCTTAGCTGACCTTTTGGAGTTAGGCTTTTAAGCTCTGCTTCTCCAAAGCTTTCCAACTGAGCCCTTTTATTGGCAGATATGGACTTTGACAAACTATGCTTGATCCTGGACTTGACAATGTATTGTTTCTATTAACGATACCTTGTGTTTGTGGATCCTTGTGTAATTCTCTCTTGTATCCCAGTGCCTCACACAGAAATTGTTTGAGGGCTTACAGAAATACATATTTTTTAATCTCTTTATATCCATGATTTGAGAGTTAGTAGGCAGGCCTATTAGCAATATAGAGATTTTTATCTTTTTCTCGCTAGTATACTGAAAAGCTGTTACAATCAGCTTTGAAGTTGCATTGATTTTAAACAAATAATTAAAGTTCATTTCCTAACAAATTGATTTGGGCTGAACAGCCCCATAACTGCTACAAATTCACTGAAGACACAATGAGTTTAGTTATCAAGTTTTTGTCATTCATCAACAAGCTAATTTGAGTCATCGTTTTTTGCTCAGTAATAATTGCTCTCATTCATCCTTTGTTCTGCCTTTATTGTTTTTCTACTTCACTTGTAAACCAGACTCATCAAGAGAAGTAGCTGGGATTTTGAATGTTGAAAATGTGCCTTGGAGCAACCCAGGAGCAATGCTATAGCGCTGTCCTTGCTGGGGAGTGTGCTCTCCAGAGGCATCGAATCAGAGCTGCTCAGCCTGAGCTTGCAGCAGGTGATCAACATGCTACCTGTGGAGCACAAAGGACTGGTTTGTTCATTCTGCAAAGAAGCTCCAGTGAAGCTGTTCTTACAATGTGTTTCTCTTTCTTTGAGGTGCAAAAGAACTATATGGCCACTATACTTCTCCCACATAAATAGTAACTTTTCTAAAGAAAGATGAGTGGTACTCACATTTTTTTACTCTGATAAGAAAAATGCTTTCACTGCTATTTCTTGTTCCATGTACATAACTAAAAAAAATTACCACCACAAAATACTAGTGAGTGCTATGGTTTTGTGTGACTTGGATCATCTATCTGTGATAAGAAAGAAAATGATACCATCAGATAAACCTATAGTGTGTGCCTGTTTGTATGCTTATTGTTATTGTCATACACTAAGTAGAAGTAGTAGCCATTTACATATTTCCTGGCCCATTTTCCTATCTGATTTATTTACCAAAATTGACACAACTCTACTCAGAGTGGCAGGACTGTTCAGGGTATCACCTGTCTTGTTTAAACTATCTAATCAACCTGGATTAGATCTATTGCTAGTGCAAGCGTGATTAGGAGGGAGGTAGGCTGCTAGTGTAACTGCTCATTATTAATTTTCTACCTGGAAGTAGAAGATTAATAATCTCTTTCATCCATACCTTTAAATTATATTTTCATATAGGACTTTTGCCATATCTTTAATAACACTTTGTATCTGTGGCTTGACTTCTATTGACTTTGTATTCATTTTCTTTTGAAATGTTGACTTATTGAACATTATGGTAGCGTAAGTAATCTTTGGTAGCATATTTTAACAAAACTGTAATTTTTTTTAGCTGTTTCTGGTATCCTTTGTTTACATGGGTGGAGCAAAGGTGTTCACTTCCTCACAGGTCTCTCAGAAGTGTCAGAAATTTTATGTCAAAGGCTGTTGGCATTTTAGGCAAAAGTTAAGTAATAACAAACTCTGAGTGTCTGTAATATGGTTGAAGTTAGCAGAGTCAAAATTAGCCTGTTAGGGAATCTGGAGAAATGTAGGTAGACTTGTATGTCCCAGATGATGTAGACTTTATTATGGTTGTTCACTGTCCCTCATTGCAGGAATTGCTGTGCAATTAGGTGTGAAATATGG
Source organism: Drymodes brunneopygia (assembly GCA_013400955.1). Classification (NCBI taxonomy): domain Eukaryota; kingdom Metazoa; phylum Chordata; class Aves; order Passeriformes; family Petroicidae; genus Drymodes; species Drymodes brunneopygia. The sequence continues at coordinate 687 of VZTZ01006658.1, read as the reverse complement.
GTAGGTTTTAGTCCTCTGTTTTCTTGGGAAAAGAACCAAGGGAATGTTTTGTATGGTACTAGGCTGCACTATGCTAAAAGAAACCTCATTTCTCTGATGCATTGAGCCACTAGGGAAGGTTATGACTGTACTCAAGAATTCAATTCTATTCTATTCTATTCTATTCTATTCTATTCTATTCTATTCTATTCTATTCTTTTCTATTCTATTCTTGATCACTTTTTCCAAGAAGGTCTTGTGAGCTGGACACAACTAATGACAGAAGTATTACTCTTTCTCCTTGCTTAGGAGCAAACACAGGGCAACTGTTGAGGACAGAGGGTGGGGACGTAGGGAATAAATCCTGTGGCAGATGTGTGAAGTAAGTTTTTGAGACTCAGTCCAGCATCATGATTGAAAGACTTTCTTTTTTGTGGCAATGGGTTTTCTTGTCCTGTTCCTGCAACTTTCCATGCCAAATCATAGGATCCTTCCTGTGTTAATATTAGGAGCAACTGCTATACTGGAAATGTAGTTTTGGGCAAGACGTGCAGTTTATCATTAAGATTTGATGAGAAACCTGCAGCAGTCCTCTATATACTTGCATCGATCAATCATGAATTTGACATCAACTTAAGGTTCATAACTGTAATTTTTGAGTGATTGTTGTAGCTGCTTAATTATTTAAAACCATCAAATTATTTGTAT
>VZTZ01006655.1:132160-257671 GCA_013400955.1 Drymodes brunneopygia | reverse complement strand
CTCCCTCCCTCTCTTCCTTCCTTCCTTCCTTCCTTCCTTCCTTCCTTCCTTCCTTCCTTCCGGTATTCCTTCCTTCCTTCCTTTTATTAAAGGAAATTTGAAGCTACAGTATAAAGTATAAAGTACACCAACATCCTAATAAAAACATCAGAATGCTAATAATTCTATGCTGATTGAACTGCCTGTCACTGAATTTGGTATTGATGGAAAAGTCAGTGTGCTTCATTGTCTGATTTATGTCATCTGAAATGGCAAAACTAATAGCAGTAAAAAGCTAAGAAATAAACAAACTTGTTGATATTTTATACTCTTATTTCCCTTGTAGTCTCTGATTTTAAGACCAACAGCTATCAGTCACACAAGCCAGATAATTCTATTGAGAGAACTTAATTCCTAATAAAAATTTGTTAGTTGTATTGAAAAAGCTCCTATATATGTTATGTAAGACATAGACTTTCATTTCTGTAGTTATCATAAATGACTGTTTCTCACATTTTTTGTTATTCTGGTAATGCATGGAAAAACTCAACTGGGTCAAAACAAAGGGCCCATGTCTACACTTTTGTATGTTTGCATGCTTATATCTGTGTGAATATATGGATATATATCTACTTAGATGCACAAAAATATTGATAGATTGAAATACTTATTTGCAAAAAAAGGGGGTTTATGAAGGGTACTGTTATTGCAATTTTTGGTTAGGCTTTTTTTTCCCTCCTTTGTTATTTATTTCTAGATCTGAAGTCTTCCTTTTTAAAAAAATTTAAAGATTGAAAGAAAAAGTATCTTTAAACTGTTTGGCTAGATTCCTCAGGCTAACTGTGTATTGCAGTTAAATACATAAATAGTTCTTTTAAAGGCTGATGTGAGTCAAAACAAGCATGATATTGCTGATGATCATTGAATTCTTGATTAATCTCTTCAATTTGTTCACCAGGGTTGTGTTTAGACTTTATCTTACCCCTTAACTCCCTGCACTTTCCACCTCCTGTAACCACCTCACCTTGTAGAATTCCCTTCAGCTGTGTTCTCTGCAATCACAAAATAAGATTTTCTGAATATTTCTCCATATTGGTCTGCCCAGCAATGCCTAACAGGAAACTGGTGCAGTAACTTTGCTGTCAGGCAATTGTCTTGCACCATCCATTTCCTGGTTTTAAAGAAGTGGCTTTCACACTGGGCAGATATTTGGGGGCGCAATCTGGCTTGGATGAATGTGAAGCCTAAGCATCTCAATGGATTAAATTGAATGAATTATCCAGCTAACACTAAAAAAGAAATATTCTCTTACAATAAGAGTCTAAATAATTCAAGCAACTTCTGACAGCTCTAGAGTGGGTCCAACAAGAAGACCTTTAGAAGTCAAATCTAAATTAAAAAGCACTGAGTTAATTTGGGAGATGTCTACATGCACTTTGACTAACCTTATGGATATTTTAATTTATCTGAGCTTTTGTTCTTTATCTGTGGAGACTGCAAGACTTTTGGGCAGGGGTGCTGTTACAAAGATATATAGATCCCTGCAGTGGGGACAATCAATTTCTAGGTCACCTTTTGTGGATGACTGTACTAGGAATAACGATTTTAATTCAATAAAATAGCAGAAATTGGTGGGGAAAGAGCCATGATATTAAAAGAAAGCAGTTCAGCTTCAGCTTTATTCAGGTTATTAATGACATGGGCCAAGAATTAACCACCTCACACTCTCACGAATCAGCAGAGATAAGATATAATTTTCCTATAATAATTAACTAACCACTTGCCATTGTCATCTCCATATTTAAAAGCCCAAAGCACAAAATATGTACTTTTGATTAAGCAGATATTCCTGTTTTGAATCCAGAATAATAATTACATGGCATTTCCCTTTGTTGTGAAAGAGTGTAATCAAACATATTCTGAAAAGAATTAACTTGAAATATTTTTTCTAAAAATAAATAAAGTGTCTTGTAAAGGTTAAAACTCTTAGCTTGAAGATTTGCTTCCTCATACAAATGATCTAAAGGATAAAAATAATAAAGAGGAGCATATTTTATGCTCCTTTTTTAATAAAGAAGAGATAATATTTTCTGGCTGCTCTTTTAAGTAAAGTTTCTAGGAGCAACAAACAGGGTAGTTTAAAAATTCAAATGGTGAATTTCAGAGAAAGGCTAAGATGACCTTAACCTCTCCTATTGGAGTGTTTAAGAGTATAAAGGTAAAGTGGAAAGACTTTTTCCTTTACAAATCACTGCCAAAACCATTCTTTAAAACAATCTAAAATGGATTCAGAGTCATAATGAAAAGGCCTAAATAAGGACATCTAAATGCTCTTTGAGATGCCCTGGAATATCAGAGGCATCTTCTTGGGATTGGTAACTACACTGGACCAACAAGAGACATAGGGCCTTTAACACAGTGAAATTGAGATAGAAGAAATACTCTATGGATCTTGCATTCCACCAGATATCAGCATTTGGAAAACTGGATCGTTTTCTTAATATATGTACAACTAAGATATCTTAAATCTCATTTATCCCATTAAACGTACTGCAACTCTGTTTCTTGTCAGGAAAGGAGAAAGGTTACTTCTAAGGGTGCAGTTTCCTTGACTTATCATGATAAGGTCTTTTTTAGTCTCAACCCTAGATGCCTTTACTACAAATATTTATATTGTATCTCTTGAATCATGCCCAGTGACATTTACTGCTGGTGTCTGTGTGTTGGGAAAGGTTCACAGAAGATCCTGAAAAATGACACAATGTGTAATACAAGTCAGAAGGTTGTCATCCCAAGCAATCGTTAAAGAGAGGCCAGAAAATTGCCAGAAAGGTTTGATCCATCTGATTTAATGGAGGCATCTGCAGGGAAAATACAAACAGATGAAGGAAATAAATCTAAACAACCTTTGTGGTTGATGCACTGTTGGCCAACAGAGTCAAGGCAGCCAAGGGTGCAATTTGTTCCATTTGAAAATCTGGGCCGTAAGTCATGATAGGAATTGTATCATGAATCCTTCTGAATCTGTCACCATGAACATTTTGGACCACAGAGTGGGACCAGGGCATCTGTGACATATGTGTGTGCTGACACAGGCTTCTCTCAGGCCACGTGAGGAGAGCAGCTCTGGTTCTCAAAGCTCCACAGTTGTGCTTGGAATGATGTGGCAGGATGTCAACCTCATCACCTCCTCCTCCTGTGTGTCCCAGATAACTGGTGCATAAAGAGATAACCCAAGGGCACAAAGGCCCAGCAGGGGTCATCTTTGGCGTCAAGGGGGCTTAAGCCTCAGTTGAGAGTTTACATCTTAGTCTGGAGAGCTGATGGAAGGAGAGATAGAAGAAAAATTACTGACTAAGAGCCATGGTTTTACACTATAAAAGATACATGAGCTATCACTGAGGCAGAAGTCTCTTACACTCTGAAAGTGTTTGAACCTTCTCCCCAAAGTCTGGACACAGGTTTCATGGTTACTTCCCCAGGGATTGAGAGGAGGGATCTCGATGTGTGCCCCACCTTCAGCAACTGGATGGTGAGATACATTGAATCCTAAGTTTATACTATTTCTTCACTAGCTGTAACTAAAATGGTACCATTCTCATGCACTGCATATTAACCACTAGTAGTCTTTCTTTTTGTTTTATTCCTGTGTAGCATTGGTTTACTTTAAATCTTTTGTTTGTTAGTTTCCCCATCTATTAATAAATGATTCATTCTATAATAGACAGACTCAGTCATCATTAAAAGAACTTATACACGAGAGTGGGTTTTGGGGTGCTGGTTACCTCAATAAGGTTACTACCTACTGTCAAGGCCTGGGCAGGAGGCAAGGACTGATTTTAACTCCCACATTCATTCGTGACAAATGAACACTCTTTGTTAAACTGGGCTTTACCCATTTACTTCATCAAAGCACTCCTTAACCAGGGCATAGCTTTTCTTTCCAAGAAAACATGATTTCATTATCTACCCTGCTGTCTTTGATAGCTCTTATTAATTAGAAAAGGCAGGGACAGTACAACAGGAATGTTTCTAGTGACACAACAAAATATGTGGTGTATTACACAGGGATCAGTGAAGGCATAATTATGTCTGTATTGAACAAGTCTTATTGTTTTTCAGCTTCCATTGTTTGGGGTTTTTTTTGGGAAATAAAATGTGCTTCTCCATTATTAATAACATTCATTGCTACTGTTACGAATTTCCTCCTTTTCATTTAAAACGAAAGTTCTCATAAAAATATAGAATGCTACAGAGTCAAAAGTAATAGAAGTTTTCTTTCGAACTTAACAGAAGAAATTATGAATCTACTTATTTATCTGCTAAGAAAAAAATCTTAAAAATTTCAGGTATTTACAACAAAAACTTCAATATTTTCTTCTCTTGTCATTGCTCTGAAAACCTTTTTGTGCAAAATGAATTTTTGCAATGATATAAAACTTTTATTCTAAATTAACATACTGCCTATGTTATAATATTAACATACTATCACAGTTTATTGAGTATTTTGTTTCTGGGTTTCATATGGGGATTTTTGAGAGACAGAGTAACACATAATTTACCACTCTTTGAGAAAGAAAAGTTTTGACAACTAGCCTGATGAACTTGATTTTAATTTCATTTAATATTTTGTCTATGCTTTAATAACATCTTTCTTTAAAGGTATAAATTTATAGATTTTGATTATTTGATTATGCAAGTAGTAGGGTATATGTGAAATACTCTAAAGTGATGCCATGAAAAATATTCTATACAGCATATTGAAATTCTAACTAAGAGTCTTCGTATTGAAATTCAGAGATTAAATTCTTAGTTTTCTAAAGTTTGAGTTCCATCAGTTGCCACCTCACCTGACCCAGCAGTAAATGGATACCTCATCTTTCAGGCTGAGCAGCCAGAGAATGCCACATTGTTCCTTTGAGTGCTATTGGCCACCAGAATTGATGTGCCATTCTCAAGCTTGCCAATATACTGCCTGACTCAGAATGGAAATTTGAGATTATGAATAGTGTTTTTTTGGTTGTTGTTCAACAATATACACACACCAGGGCCATTGAATATTCTTGGAGGTAAATGGTGTTTTCTCTTGGAAAAGATGATATTGTCAAAACTTTTTGATTTAATCCATAAGGCTATTAATTGTAAAAGACTTTCAAGAAATGTAATTAAATATCTCGGCTGAACAAGGTATTACACTGTCACTGTGACTCAAATAGTAATGAAACTAAAATAGTCAATATCTTTTCATTAGGCTGGACCAGAAAGCAAATCTTTAAACCACCAGATATTCCCAAGAGCCTCAGAAGAACATGGCACTCAAAAGACAAGTTTTGTCAGGAGTACCAAATAACCGATGTTTGATCAGTTTGTCACTTGACTTTGTGTTTTAGCAAAATTCGGTCAACATGATGTAACTACAAACAAAGCCTGTACAGACAACTTTAGTGATATTTTTATCTCAGACAGATTGAACTGGCAGGGGTTGCAGACACTTGATACAGCAATGGCAGAATACACTGTGGTCACAACAAATGGTAACCCAGGTGCTGCCACCTGTTAGATATCCTGATAGGGAAGATCTTTAACACAAGATTTCTGAAGAAAATGACACAGTGACGAAGTGTGTCCTTTCCATACTTGCCAGAAAAGTGAATCTTTCCAATGGAGCTTCGTGAGATTTTATCTTCTATATTATCTATTTTATCCAACTAAATTTTATCTTTTTGAAGCAGATACGTGTGCAGATCTGGTGTCATCATGAGGAGCGTTTGGAGTCACCTTTGAAAGAAGAAATGAACACCTGATTTTTTCTGTGAATTGTCAGCACTTCCTACTCCCACTAAAATGCCCATCACATGATAGGAAGAAACTCACTGTGACATTTTGTTTTGTGTAACACTTGGCAAATTCTTTGTGCCATGAGTTAGTTACACCCAATTAACCAAAACAGTGATCCACATGCCAAACGCTCCAATTTTAATTATGTTCAGTGTTTGGACTTAAAAACTGCTCCAGAAAGCAACTGAGGTTTCAGAAGGCATATCCTCAAAATAGTCTTTAATTTTGGGAAGGACCTCTTCGTTTCCTTCATGTAAAGCACCCCAAATATTTTCCTACTTGGAATCACTGATCAGCTCTGAAAACGACATTCAGAACCAAACTCCTCCAAGACCCATTCTTTATGTACATGTATTGATAAATACAATGAGCAGAAAACCAAAAAGAAAACAAAGTTTCTACAGTGATATTTATAGATGTCTGCTTCAAGACAAATCTGTTCATGCATCAAATGTAAGCAGAAACAGGTGAAATACTTATGAGTATATATGATACAAATCATAGAGGAATTCCTCTAAAACAAATTGTTCTAATTCCCTTAAATGTCTTTTAAATTATATTTGTGAAAGAAGAGTAGTTTTTTGATCATTTATAGGTTGAATAAAAATATTTAATATTCAAGAAGGTAATCTTAATTAGTGTATTGATGGGTGTCTGCTGAATATGAAAAATAATAATGCTGAAAATTTTAGGGATGTCAAAAGCACATTTTCTCTTGCTTTTCATCTGACATATTTTAAAAAAAAAAGTCATAGAAAAAAAAGGAAAACTAATAAGTGATTTTGTGCTTAAGTTACACACATAGAATGTTGCAGAAACAAGGTCTTGTCCTTGAATCACATTATGCAGTTCAGGCATTCAAACATCAATCTCTCATAACTCATAAACATGTCATGAAAGCAAATAGAGACTCTTCCATCTTTCTGCTCAGAAGCCACCAAAGAACCTCTGATCCACAAAAATTCCATCAAAAAGAATCTCTGACCCACAAAAATTCCATCAAGAGGGTACATCTAGGTTAGTTATATGTGAGAAATATTTCTTTCATTAAAATAAAAATTAAAAAAATATATACATATAGTTCTAGTAGTGATATAAGTTGTTGTATTTTCAAACTGGAAAATGCATGCTTTGTTTCCACCCCTTCACCTGTAAGACCACAAATCACAATCCATTCTGTGATACTTGACACAGAAAATACAGAATTATGAGTGGCTATTTCCTGGAAAATAAGACCAAAAAGCCACAGGACTCAGGACCCCTTATCCCAATTTATACAGAGCTGGTTACAGTTCTTCAGAATCTGGAGAGTGCTTTGAGAAGGAAGGTAGAGACAGAGCATGACTTCCCCTGCAGCCTGCACATTAACCAGGAAGCACCAGGAAAGACATCCCACTGTCTTCCCATGGAGGGATGAAGGGATGACACAAGTGGAGATATGACCATTGCTAAGGAGATATTTCCTGTGAGAGTTCTGGAAGAGACAGACAACACACCAGTGCCTACCATGGGCACCTTCAAAACACTTCCATGGACATTGTGCTTTTTTAGAGAAGGTCTCAGAATGGATATGAGGCAAATCCAGCCACCAAAAATGCTGAGGGATGCCTATGGTACCAGCTAGGGAAGGATGTGTGATGCCAGCTTTCTTGGAGGGATTTATCTGCAAAGAGTACAGGTGTGGATGGTCCTCAAAACCTGTGTAGGCTGCACATGTCCTGTCCATTCCATACTCAGAAGGATAAGGGTCCTTCTGTGAAAGATCCTTTGTGGGTCTTTTCAAGTCAAGCAAAAAAGCACAGCTTGTTACCTTCATTTTCTTTACTGTCCACCAGGTCAGGACTCCCACATCTCCCTAAGGAATGGCAGTAGGTCTGCATCCCATTGTGCCAGAACTGGTTGATAGTCATTAATGCAAAGATCATCAAAAGCTGTGAAAGTCTTTCCTTTGGTTTCCTTTACCTCTGGAATGTTTCTAAGGTTTATTCTTGCAGTGTTATGTACTCACACTTCTGCTTATTTCACTGTATCCTGTCCCTGACCACTATTCTACTAGAAAACCTCTCTAGAGGGAAAAGAGCCTTTTCATGTCAGTACAGAACTCAGACCCATAAAACTGGGATATCTCTGTCTCTTCAGATATGTTTATAACATACAGAGCTTTTTAAGATTACTCATGAAACTTCAAGGAAGAACAAGCTAAGTAAACGAGCAACAGCCAATTTTTATTTTGAATAGAAAAGGCAATTTTTGTTATACAGACTTTGAAATGTGAATTATACATTATGAGATGGGTTAAACTAACATCTCTAGGAAGAGAAGATTTATATTTGTCTCTAATCTATACATGCAGTGTTTTATTGGCATAAGTACTTGTTTTTGCTTTACTTTTCAATTTCTTTTCCCTTTTGATTCTTATTACTCTGCCGACATTGAAACTGTGGCTAGAAATAAAGACAGGTAGAGGCAAAAACAAAGTTCATTTAGCATCTAGCTTTGGAAATAAATGTTATTAATGTTAATTTAAAGTGCTACAGTTACTGCTTAGCATTTAAGTGACAACACAAAGACAGGCTTACACGGTGAAAGAATCTATATGAAAAATGACACGTCTTTTTAGCAACTTATCACACACCAGTAAATCCCCTTTCAGCTCATGAAAAACCCACACTGTTACAAGCTTGCAGACACAAAGTCCTTTTATGTATTTTTGCTACTTTGATTTTTAAGATTTTGGGGGAGGAGAGACTCAAATCTTAATCAATTGTCTTTTCCCCTCAGATCATTTTCTTGAAAATTGCCAATAATTCCTCAGTTTAAAGCCCTGCCAACATTAATTCCTAATTGCCTCTCAGAAATGTTTTATTCCTAATAGACTATTTCAGGACTTAGATTTCTACTACTATGAATAAAAATATATCAGAACTAATGTTAAAAATAGAAGAAAATGAGCTAAAATGAGTGCTAATATGACCTGAACACTTTTTTGTGTAGCCTGCACCCTGCACAAAGGATCTTTTTTTTTTTCTGAAGGATCTACACACTTCTGTAATGTAAAAAACCAGTATTACCCATTTTAAGAATGTGTATTTCCATCATTACTGGGTTTGAGAGAAAAACATTTTTGAAATGAAATACCAACCTACCTCCAAACCCCTATTTTTCAAAGAATCAAATACCCTGTTATTAGAAGCAATTTTTGCAGGTGTTGAGACAACACAGTGACAGAAAACAAAAGGTAATAGGTACTCCTTCTAAATCAATATTAGAGAATTGTTTCAGTACAGTGTCCCACAGCTTTCAGGGAAAAAAAAAATCACCTGTTTTGAGCTGCCAAAATAATAAATTGAAGCAGGAGATCTGACCAGCAAGAGCAGAGCTGTTAGTAGAGGGTGACAATAGCACTTTAACACAGACATTGATCCAAATGATAGCTTTGATTTGGAACTGCAGATTGCACCCTCATAATTTATCCCATGCTGGGCATGAAATGCTGCAATGGCCCTTGATGGTCTGCAAGGAGGGAGTGCAGCTTCTTGAAAAACTGCTGGTCAAAAGTACCATTTCCATGGATTTATATTGCCATGCATAAAAACAAAGATGGTTACCAGAGCAAAGTGATAAGGAACGAACAGGTGAAACAGGAGTTTATAAGTGCAAATATAACTCTGGCCCTTTCTTGTCAAAAATAAATTGTTTTTCTAGGTAATGCTGAAGACCAACAGAAACTGAAATTGTATGATAATTAGATATCCACTATAGAGCTGTTACAAAGTTCCCATGTGTTTTTCATGCATGGGAAAGGTGGAAAGATGCTTCAGCCCACACTAGAACACTTCTTTTACCAGTGCACAAAGTAATAGAAATTGATTGAGATCAATTATAGCTGGTTTCAATCATGCATAAAAATCCAAATATGGCTTACTTTAAAAATAAGCAGGGCCTTGGTAGCTTTTGAAATACCCATTAATTCATATGGGGAACGAGATGATGAGGCAATTCAAACTTTCTGAGGTATAAAACAAAAAGAGTATTTGATGTGAGATGTCTGGGTGCAATGCAGCAGCCTGGAACTGGAGCACAGGCATTTAAACACTGACTGGGATTTACCAGAGTTCCAAGACAGACAATCTAGAAAGGCAACTCTAGAAAGTGCCTATAAAGACAATTTAGATCCTCAGTCCACTCACCAGGAGCAGAGGAAGTTTGTACACCAAAAATTATATTCAAGCAAGTGAGAAGGCCAAAATCACCAAGATACTTCACACATTTGTCTATTTATGGATTCCTAAATTTATTTCAAATGCATTTACCTGACTTTGCATTTGATAAAATGTCTTTTAAAGAGAGAGTTTTGCAACACAATACCTTTGGATTGCTCTTCCAAATTGCCATTCGTCTTAAAATAGTCACTGGTTTAACTGCACTGTAACTAACCCAAATACCAGGTTAACTCATGGTGCTAGACTTAAGCCTGTGTTTTGCAGGATAATAACTGAAATATTCATCTTTATCAGATAGATATGGCTTATCAGCTGATCCCTGAGAAGCCATAAATGGGACCACCTCCTTGAATCAAATTATTTTTTCTTTTAAAAGACATATGGAATTCTGCCTTTTGGAAAAGTATGGGACACCTGTAAAATACCTAAAACCTAAAACCCCTTTTTCCTTCTATGAATTCAATAGAGCCAACTTGGATGTTAACTTCAATGAGACTTTTTCAAAACTCCAAAGCTCCAAATACATAACTGCATTTAAATGCCTCTATCTGAAGTGCTAATTAATTAATAAGTTTTCAATTTCTGAAAGCAGCATGATTCACAGCAATGAACACATTGCTAAAGGCAAAAAAAAGTTTAAAGATGATGAGAAAGTAGGTGCCCAGAGATTAAGATAAAATTTAATAGTACTTCAGGTGTTTGTTTTTTAAGCATTCACTTTGTGGAAATCACTTTGGATTCTTTTTTTCTTTCTTATATTTTTTTTTCACATTATGATCCTGCTTTTGCTAGACATTTCAATACATAGTCTAATTTAAATGGGTGTATTATCTCATAGAATTTGATAGGGTAATTGGGTTTTTTTACTCATTTATTTTCCATTAGGGTGGCAAAGTCTTAGAGGGTTTTAATTCTCCATTGTTTCAGTAGTTTGGTCATATCTACTTCTGCTTCCAATGGAAACAATGTGTGAGGTTTGGCTCCAGTCTGAAATCAATTATATTTTGGAGTCTAAATATGACAAGAGTTTCTAAGCTTCCACTACAGTAAGAAAAAAATCTAGTTACTGTGTTCAGTAGAGTCTGGAGAAGTATTCACCTGAGTAGATGTAACACTTCACTTCTCTTCAGAATTTATTTTTGGTTAGGGAGTTCATACAACTACCCAGCAGTAAAGCTTTCCATGCCTTCTGACCCTGGAATACCTTACCTGGCCTTGGGCACTAATTCATAGAGGAATAGGATCAAAGGTTCATTAAGGTTGCTCCAAGATCATCAAGTCCAACCTTTGACCCAACAACACCTTGTCCGCTAAGCCGTAGCACTGAGTGTGCACAAGTCCATAAATACTTATCCCTCCTTTCAAAATTCCTATTTGGAAGTTTAAGCATGTATGAAAAATGAACACAGGGTTCAAAAATATAAAAAAATCTGCCAGTGTGGACAACCATAACATTAGAGCTGTTCCACAATATAGAAAAAACCAAGTCTTCTACAAAGTCTGGAGGAAACAGGTAGGCTTATAAAGAGACTTTATATATTCCAGTGTGGGCAAATGATTTCACTGAGAACTCAGACTTTGTTTGACAGGGGATTTTTGTGTTGGGGAAACTTTCTTTTGAGTTCCTGATCTATTAAGAAGGCTTATTAAACACCAAAACAGCAAAGCAGTCAAACAAGGCAGACATTATTAAGAAACCACATGTTATTGAAATAATGGATAGTCCATCACAAGTGTCCTGATGTTACTATTGATGCATTTGGCAACTCTATATGCCTTTAATTTTCTCTCTCTTTTATTTTTCCACTGCATGTAAATAAGATTTACAGTTTTTTAAAAAATTACATATTAGCTAAAAAAAAAAAAAAAAAGCAAGTAAAATTGTAGGAGAAAAACCCCCAAACTATACGTCTTTTTTATCACTAGTTTAAATGCAAACCTAATACAATACAAGCAGCTCTTTCTTTTCAGGCAATTCTTTTTAAAAAGAATCCTGGTTCTTCATTATTCCCTAAGTTTATAGTTGATGCTGTTGCCTTTTCTTTACTGAATTCTTGCAAATCATTTTGCTTGCATTTTTACTTCTCTCTGTGAATATTTCTCGACTCCTTTGCTTAGTTGCAGCTAATTAATTTTCCTGCTTCCTTTGCTCTTGTTCTGCTTGTGGGTTTGTGCTCAGACACATCCTGTGAGCTCTGGAATCATCTCCATCCTTGCAGCGTTGTCATAGATACACACAGGACCATTTATTGTTGGAGAAACGTAGAGAAATAGTTGCCCAGTGTTCTGCTCTTTCCTGTTTATCTTTGAATTCAGGCTGGTGCCATTGGTCACCAATGGCTGGCTCCCCTGTCTCTGCTAATGAGGGGAACATCTGTGCCCTGGCAGCTGTGGCCCAAAGGAGACAGGGCTCGTTACAGCCCTGCTCAGAGCCCAGCCAGAGAGCCAGGCTGGATCTGCCTCTTTGCAAGGGCACAGGGACACTCACGCCCATTTAACTGGTCCCAAAACCTGAAAATACTGAGTTTTAAGTTTTGAAACCTTTGCATTTTTTATTAACTACAAAGGGAGGGCAGAAACTGGAGACCTGGAGCTCTGCCAATCTTTGTTGTCTCTGTTGGAACCATGCTGTCCTGCAGAAAGGACTTCAAAGTTCTTGGTTTTTCAAAACCAACAAGAGCTTAATGGTTAAAACATTCCTCTTCTACTTTAGCTGGAGTTGCCCCAGGTCCTAATCTCAGCTGCAAATGCAGAATCTATTTTACTGATGCCTGTTACAAGTTTGTTTTGTCAATTTAGTCTTTACATTGCTTAGAGTGAGAGTGAACACATTTTGAAATTGCTGTTGTTGTATTAATATATTGTTGTAGTAGTTGATGTTATTGTTATTGTTATTATTATTTTTGTTATTACTACTACTATTTTGTTTCTCTATAGGATTCAGTACAGTCTTGCCATGACAAGTTAAAGCCTTAGAAATTTAGGTCAACATTGGCAAAGATCCTTTACACCACTGCACAAATGAGTCTTGAATTTTATTTACAGACAAACCTCCAACAACCCCTCAATTACTGCAACAGGTAACACATCACAGCTGAATCAGAGAACCAAAATTCCCTTTAGTGCTCTGTAGAAAAGAAAAAAAAAATGCTAAAATTCTGTACGATAGGTAAGTCCAGATTCATAGGACATAAAATTTTAACATTTGCTTCCATTATAGGGCAAGTTTTTACTCTTTATTGCTAGAAGTAATTTAATCTTGCTTGAAGAGTGTCTTCATACAGAGAGAAGGGTAAAAGGATTTCTGCTTAATGGCAGACAGTGATTACCTCTCAGGTAAATTTCTAGCTTCCTTTGATCCAGCCAATCTCGGAATATTCTTATATTAAAAAACATTAACTTTTATAGATTTCAGTGCAACATGCTCTGGTTTTAAGCTTTGTCCCATGCAAAGCCTGAAGCTTAAACATTTCAGCAGAAAACTCTCTCTCGAGTTGCCAGAAACTCCGTAACTGCACTAAGAAAACAAGATTTTAATTTGTTTTTTGAACTCCTGAAGGACTGCCTTTCGTGTGCTTTTGGAATAACTAAATGCTGTTTCTCTGTAAGCTGGGATTGACTGGAGTCTTTAGATAAAATTGTTTTGCCCGACTTCTGAGGTAAGAAGCCTGTTTCAATGGAATACCATCCTCCAGGAAGAGCTGCTGCAGAAAAGGTTCTCACTATGGAGCCTCTCTGCAGTGTCTATATATAGTTATAAAAGCTTGCTGCTATAGAAATGTGAAATATAAATAATCATCATAATTAATGGGCTGTGTTCTTGCTGCAGCTCTCAGTTTAAAAGCTTATCTCAGTTTGGATATTTCTCTATCCCACATTTTTCCCTGTTATTTCTTTACTGCTGTGGTAAAGTTATCTGAGTTTGACTGTTCAGGATTGAGACATTTTCTCACTAAATTATTTAAAGGGAAAAAAGCAAAACATTTTGATTAAATCTATTATCAAATTTAAAAAAAAAATCATTTCCTTTGTGTTCCTTAGCTATTTTCAAAACCCCTTTTTATATAGAGTACAGGATTTCCCCCTCTCCCCCCACACCTCCCTTGATAGATGGGGAAACTGAGGTAGACTGAAGGGAGTCTTTGCAATTTTCTAGAGGCAGCACAAATTTGGAAACAAAGTACAAAGAGGGTCCAGTTTTCAGACCTTTTAGAAGTTGCAGCAGTTATTAAACTGTACAGAAGCTTTTGAATATTATGGACACCTTGAATTTATGTTCTTTCAGCCCTGCTTATCTGCCTGAGTATGGATGAGAGCAGCCATGAGCAGTTCAATTCTACTGAGCTGGAATTCCTGGCATTGATGAAGGATTCAACCCCAGAACTTGAACCATCACTCATCACACCAATCTGCACCCATGCTCAGAGATGAGAAGTGCCCACACTAGAGCTCAGTACCCAGGATGCAGAATTTCACTGCACCTTATGGACCATCCAATCTAAGAAAAGAGAGAAGGCAATGTGAGATACTGTGATGTTTCCTTAAATCCATCTGGGACTATGACCAGTGACCCATGTATATGCCAAAAAAAATGAAGTTTACTCTTCAATTCCACTCTGTTGTTTAGGCAAAAGTACTCATTCTTCCTCACTGTAAATTTCATCTCTATAGAAGAAAAAAAAAAAGGATTTTAAACCAACCTCTTAGTGTTGCTTCATGCCAACTAAATTTACCTCCCTCAATTTACTACATGTTTTTCTTGCACTGCTCTGCCCAAAACCACTCTCCCTTTTGCCATTGATTGCTATAGCAACCAGAAAAACCAGGAAGAATATTTCCATATTTGCATTCATGGAGAGGAATAACTGGGCTGTCCTTTGAGCCAGGTTCTCCCCACAACAGATTTGTACTGGGGTCTAAGAGCACAGGATGAATCACAGAAAACCCCTTTGATTTGAACTGGAGCTTTGGATTTATAAACCCTTAGAAATGAGAAAACTCCTGTTGGAGTATTTTATGTGCTGAATTAACCAAGACCCAGAAAGCTTTTTAGCTGATGGTGAGTGTAAAGCTCATGAGGTGGTAGAAGAGAAGGCAGAGACAGCCCTGGAAAGCATCAAAGGGCTGGATGCAGCAGGCCAGTGGTTACTCACAACTTTCCCAAATTCACAGAATAGATAGAAAGCTGGAACTGAAAAGATCCACTTTTGGTACCTCAGTAAGTTGCCTGTTATTCTTTAATTCTTAAATATAATCTCACATCTGGTGACTTGCTAATTTCTTTCATATTTCCTCCTCTGTTGGATTTTAGACTTCAGATACTTGGTACAAAATAACAACTTTGTTTTCTTGCTTTTCAAGCATATTGCATAAAATTAACATCTATATCTTCCTGTGAGATCAAAGAAAATATTTTTCAATAAATTTTCATCCTAAAGAATGTGAAAATCAAGGAAGTATAGACATATAATGTGAAAACTTTTTTAAAAATCAAAACTACTTATTCTGTCCAATTTTAAACACTCATTTAGAAGGTGCTATCACAGGGATGCAGGGTTAGGAGGCACTTTTCTGTCAATCTGGGGGAAGGCTCAGAAAGGAAAAGATGACCTTGTAGCCTAAAATGGCTGAATTGAAGCAATAAAAAAAAAAATAGCACAAACTATAAGAATGTGCTATTAGGAGCTAATAAGAACTTGTGGTAGTGGCTAGGAACTCAGCATAAAAATAAGGTGACATGGATCTGGATGTACCTGTAAATCACAGGATGACTGTGAGTCAGCAGGGTAACACATCCATGGAAAACGCTGATGGGATCCAAGGTTGGCTCAGAAAAAAACAATGCCAGTGGAGATCAAAAATCACATTTATCAAGCAACTCTGGTAAAACCTTGTCAGAAGTAGTGGATACATTTCAGAAAATATGATATTGAAATGGAATAAATAAATATGAATCTCCTGGAAAAATAAAGAAACTAAAAATTTCAATAATATTTAAAAAAATAAGGCCAGAAGAGATTCTCATCCCAACAATATAGACATTGGGATTGGACAGGAATCACTGACAAGAAATAAAAACTGCAATATGATAAAGGCTGCCATAGGAAATAGACCATAACATTGGCTCAGAATAAAAATAATGGGAATTTCTGGCTATTTGAGTACTGAGGTTCTGAAACAAATTTAAAATAGGAGGAAGTGAATAAAAATGCTTTGTCATGTAATAATCCTCTGTCAAATGCAATAAGATATTTGACTACCACTGAATCAGTGACCAAGTTAAGCAGTCATACACATTCAAGAGGAGTTGCATCCATGTCTGGAAAGGATGGATCCATTGCTTGCCTATGAAAGGAAGAAATGAGGTTCCATGGATCATACAGGGAGCTGGGACAATTATTTTGTCTGATTGGCTGGATCAAATATATCATGGATGGTGTCAAAATGTGGCACAAGAAGCTGAGATCCTGAGATTTCTGACCCTTTCTGGGTCCCTGAGCTTTCTTCAGTCCACTCGAGTAAGTACTGCTGTTTCCACACCCATCTATTCACAGAGGATGTTAAATTATCATTTTCTGTCTGGAGATAATAGGGATTAAAAATGAAAATCAAACAGGCAAACAAAGCAGGATTTTCTGAACCAAATTGCTGCTTTGGACATAGTATAAGTCAGTGACAATGGACTTTTAAACACAGTAAAAAGCAGTGAGCTTCATTATCAGAAGGAGAGAGGGGAACAACATGTTGGTCTTTCAGATTGTATGTCTCTGAAGAGAACTTTTAAGAGGCTTCTTCAGCAAAAATCAACTCTCTTCTTGGGAAATGAGACAGCAATCAGTCAGATGAGCTAATTTCCACTTAATGTTTATATTTTCCTTGATGGTTGCTGAGACAAGGTTGAATTTTGAGCTGCTGGGATGAGGAGTTCTTTGCCGATTACTTACTGAGTCTTCACCTGAGAGGATTGAACAATCCCTTTTCTGAGAGCAAGACGGACTGTTCAGGCTGATCCCAGCCATGTATAAGAGAATACATGACTCCTTCTTATTCATGCTACTCAGGACAGAGATCATCTGCAAACATTTACTGTCCCATTTCAAGCTCTTCAGTTCTGTGTCCCAGCATTTACAGAAATCACAGGTATTTCAGTGATGGTGACTAAAATAGCCTAAGGACTGAAATTAATTGCTAGATACAGATATAGATACATTTCTAGATATAGGTATACCAGTATAAAGGTATATTGGTATATCAGTATACAGGTATAGACCATATATCACACTAAAGTTGGAAGTTTCACAGCCCCATCAAGACGAGACCTGACAGGCAAAAGGANGCACCTTGTTTTAATAAATACTTTTTTTATTCTTTTAACTCTGTCCAGCTTCTGTTTCAGGTCAGCTTTTTGTAAGGCATCATGGGGAGTTCTTTGCCAATTACTTCTTGGCTCTTCATCTGACAGCATTGATCAGTCCCTTTTCTGGGAGCAAGAGGGACTGTTCAGGCTGACCCCAGCCATGTATAACAGAATACATGACTCCTTCTTATTCATGCTACTCAGGACAGAGATCATCTGCAAACATTTACTGTCCCATTTCAAGCTCTTCAGTTCTGTGTCCCAGCATTTACAGAAATCACAGGTATTTCAGTGATGGTGACTAAAATAGCCTAAGGACTGAAATTAATTGCTAGATACAGATATAGATACATTTCTAGATATAGGTATACCAGTATAAAGGTATATTGGTATATCAGTATACAGGTATAGACCATATATCACACTAAAGTTGGAAGTTTCACAGCCCCATCAAGACGAGACCTGACAGGCAAAAGGATGACCTTAGAGAGGTGTGGTTATGCCATAAAAAAGACAAAACCATAAAGAAAAGCAATTTATTCAGGTCCCAGACTCAATGAGGGGACTGAAAATAACATCTCTATTTCTACAACTCCTATCTCTTATTTTCATTCTGGGTATCTGATCCACTTCTTTTTTTTTTTCTTTTGCTTTTTTTTTTTTTTTACTCTTAATCAGAGCAAGAAACAAACAATTAAACATGCATTTCAGATTTACAGAAGGAGAAAAGTTCTTCTGAATAAACATAATTTAACTGCATTTTTTTTCCCTAGCTCTTAAGGCCCTTGCTGAAGATTCACATTACCACTTTTTGTGTCATAGTGGAGATTAAATGCAGGAAATCAATCTGATATGTATTATTGGTTTAGGAGAATCCATGTACAATTACTTTTAAAAAATTACAGCATACTTCAAAGTGTAATAACTGTGTCTCTTTATAGAAATAGGGGTTATAATCTAGCTATTAAAATTCCATAACCAGCTGCTTCCAGCTATTCACGTGTGTGAAACACCGCACAGCTTCCAATTTATTTTTTGGGGTTTTTTTTATAAATTTGCCACTTTCAGGTTCCCACAGAGAGTAATTTCCTTGGAAAGTGTCTTCATCTAAATAATAAAGTATGCTACAAAGAATACCTACAAACACAAATTGTAGCACATCTCAACATAATCAAATGCTTATTTATTAATATGTTGAAAACCTGATCAAGATAGAATGAGCTGAAGTTCTCTGAAAGCATACTAGAAGAAAAAAGTGAGGGGAAGCTCTGGGATAACATGAGTTTTAAGATGGAGAAGCAGGGCTGATCTGCATTGTTGCAGGCACACACAATTATCTGTGAAAATAGAATTGGGCAAAAGGCTGTTGTGAACACAGGACGATTCACAGCACTTGTGGCTCTGTAAAGGACTTCCAATAAAAAGATTATTTCACACTATTTTTGATATATTTAGAAAACTGACCTGACACCTGGTGTCCAGGGTGGCTGCAGCTCCAGGCTTATGGTGTATAACACCCTAATCCTATCCAGGTGTTTTCCAGAAAGAGTTACATGGTTTTATATAAAACACTATATTACACTATCCCCAGACAAGATTTGAGTGCTGTACACCATAAAAATATGAAGAGTTTGAAATTTATATACATTGAAATTCTCAGTATTCTGTACAGAGAGGTTGGAAAAATTCCTATCTATTTTGATAGACTTGGGAACATTGCTATTATTGCTATTTCTGAGTTAAGAACATCACAGGAAAGGAAATTCATTGGCAAATGAATTATCAGACTTATGGACAACATTAATTTGAAACAAACTGTGGGCTTTACATAAAGTTCACACAAAATGCCAATAGGGTTCCAGTTTCACCTTGGAATGACACTTTCAGAGCTGGAACAGCCAACCTAACTGCTGTGCTAATCACACTGATTTTCTCCTGCACTTTATTTCAAACAGTGATATGTGAATGACTGATGCCCATAAAACAATAGAAGGAAACCCATGAGGTGACTGCAGGGATATATTTAAGATAAAAATAAAATATATTCTGCCCCTACCAAGTACATGAATTGAATCAAAATGACAGGAAAATTAAGAACAGGAAAGATATAATCTTTCAGCAATTGTGAACAGCTGGTTTTTAGTTCTGGTTTACTGAATGCTCCAGTGGTAACAACTTTATGAAATTATTTATGGCTTTTAGAAAGTATACAAATTCACTTTATCAATTATTCAGTCATCAAGATGAGGCATGTACCTGTAACTGGGCTGGGTTCACTAAGTGACCACTGTATAAGGCCAGATACCACTACACTGAATTTACTGCACCCTTCCAACACCTGGAAGGAGCCCTGTGGACTGCAAAGGGCTCAGACTTTCTGTTTCTATGCAGCACTGCAAATTCTCCTCACTTTGGAAAAAAATAGCTCTCCACAGAATCTGTTTCTAGGCATTATATTTTTTAAAAAACGAATATTTCAAGTTCTTGAGGAAAAATACAAGGCTTAATCTCCTTCTGCATCTTACTTTAATGACTACATGCTGTGGAGGGGAACTCATATGATGAACCATTCATAATTTGAGGTGTAACTTGTGATGTTGCCTCCCTTAAATTTGTATTTCTTTTTTCTTGTCCACCTTATGTAAGTCCACTTTGCACTCATGTAACATTCATCTGGATTATGTGCTGTAAATTCAATATTTACTCTGTATGGCAAAAGAATATTTCTTTCCAAATTAGAGCTGCTGCAAAGACCATCCTGTGCAAGGCAAATAGGAATCTCTAAGTGTTACATATCCATCAATGTGATGTCTAAAACAATCTGTTAATCCTGCCTTAATTTATTAAAAATGAGACAAACAAATAAACAAATAAACAAGCAAACAAAAAACCCAAACAAATAAAAAACAGAAAAGAAGAAACAAACAAACAAAAAAACAGCCAACAAACAAACAGAAATGAAAACAGAAATAAATTGGTTTTTAGTATTTCTTCTAGGACTTTTTTTAACATGTGAAATACTTGAAAGATAAGACAATGTAGGGGTAAATGTATGGTGTTAAATCTTGGAGTATATGAAATTATTTCAGAGTTCTGGCAAAGGATGATTACATAACCTGCATAAAGTCACTTGAATCCTCTCTCCAGCAGTTGCAGGTGTCTGACTACCACTCATTTCAGTTACAGCTATGCAGTCATGTAAACTTCAGGTTTTCTGCATAATTTAATTTAATTTAACTTAATTTAATTTAATTTAATTTAATTTATCATAGCTTTTCCAATACTTTTTCTAGCTGTGAATGTCTGAATGAGAACCTGGAGGGCAGAGACCGTCTTACATTCTCCATTTGCACTAATCCTACTGTAATGGGCTTTCTAGTGGGAAGAGACTTCTAGGGATGCATTTGTAGGAATGATAAATACCAATAATTTAAAGAACCTAATGAAACTATCCATTTCCATGAGACATTGCCATGTTAAAGAGAAAAGTTAAGCTGGGGAAACATTTACAAATCAGAGCATTAAATGCAGCGTAGAGCTTTCCATAATGTAATACTGTGTAACAAGACAGTGATGGAGAGTTGGTGTGACAAAGTACTCATTTACAACAGTAACCAGTGCAGCAGGGGGAACATAATATTCACTAATTTCAGTCTTTTAATAAAGTATGGTCATAGTTTTCATATTTAAGTTCTGAAAGTAAGAACACATTATTTCTATTAAGACTAGAATTTATTATTACTATTATTATTATTATTATCATTATTACTATTCAGAAATGTTGAGGATCAAAAAAATGAGTTGTACTGAGACATAGGGGTGAAAAGGGAAAACAGATGCAGATACCAGCAGACTGGTAAATCTGTAATTCTGTATTGAATTGCCATCAGTGAAGTGCAAATTATACCAAACCTTCAGATAAACTAAATTTCAGTCAGTTTACACAGTCTTATTTAAGGATGGTCATAAAAGCTGATGCTCTATAAATCTGAGGTTTGGGTTACTGGTCTAGGCTGAACTATAAAGAACATTATCCAAGCTGAAACAATAATCTATGACAATGGCATTGCCACCTCCTGGGACATTCAGTGCCTTTCTAGGAAGATGTCCCTGCCCATGGTGGAGGGTCAGAACTTGGTGATCTTTGAGGTCCCTCCCAACCCAAACTACTCCATGATTTTGAAGTGGAAGACCTGCACTTATCAGTCCTGGCTCAATCAGTGACTTTTTATATAGCCTTAAAATGTTACTGTGGGGTCTTTTCCCAAAAATAACAAAAGTTCCCTTGTTCAGTCTGTCTTTTTTAAATATTTATGTTCAAGATTATTAAAACTGGGCAAATGCTGTAAAAGCATTTCATAGTCTGTAATTCTGTCCCAAGTCTGTGACTGAACCAAATTAGGACATGATTGTCTCCTGAAAACCTGCACCAAAGACTTTGTTTTCTTTTGGGTTTTGCCTGTATATTTGGTTTAGGAGCAAAATCTTTAAGAAACTCTCTGGGAGATAAAGAGTAAAACATTCCAGCAAAGTTTCAAACATTATTCTGCATTGTAATACAAATATTTTGAGTAGATTAGATATATATGTAAGAGGAACATAAGTGAATAAGCTATACATCCTGGGGGTAAGATTTAATAAAAAAAAAATCTCACGTATCAGGGAGTGAAAAGGGGAAATAGAGGATTTGTTGCCCTATTCAGCACAGTTCTTCACATCAGTATGATTTCAGGCTCTTTAACTTCTTAAATGAAATGGATTTTGATCAAATGTAACACTCAGGAAATGTGAGATTAATGCCTTTGACAGAAGCAGAAAACAGTAAATAGGCATTACACAGGTTTCATGAGAAAGCTCAGCTACTGCCCTCGAATGTGATCCTTTGACTTTTGTTATCGACTCTAACTCCTCAAACTGCCAGCTATGTCATTTCTATTTTTTTTTTTGGAGCCATTTTACAAGGAGTATGAATGAGGCCACCACAGTCATGGGAGGTGAAAGGTTAGGCTGAGTTCAAAAAAGTGTGTTCATTTTTGCCTGGTTTACCAAACACACAGTCCATAGAACCCTGTATTATTTTGAAACAATATCCTGAAAAATATAAACTAAAACCCAACTTTATATCATTTAAAAAAAAAATAAATTATTGTGAGAGCAAACATTACCCACACTTCATGGATTTTCCTTTCAAACACTGGATCATCATTAGAAAGATCTTTCTAGGGTGGAAGGGTCTTCATTATTGTTATTTGTAATCTGAGACAATACTAACTCATGGTCTTCAGTTTGAAAAATCTGTAGCAATGTTAACAGCTGAAGATAAAAATGTGGGTGCCAGCAAGATGGAACTGTGTAGGATTCATAGAATCATAGAATCACAAAGGCTGGAAAAGACCTCTGAGATCACAAAGATCAAACATCGACCCAGCACCACCATCATGCTCACCACTAAATTATATTCTCAAAGAAGATGTAGCAGATCTCTGAGAGAAAGAAAATCTTTCTTTTTTCCTGAAAGATCACTTGTTTTGTTTGTCCACTTTCCATTTGCAATGAAAAAGGAGCCAAAACTCCCAGGAGAACTAACCTTCAGTGGTGATGGTTCAGCAGCCACCAAGAATTCATCTGAGACAGAAACCCAGGAATACTGTTACTTCTGCAAATTAGAATTAAAGCCAGTCAGAAATCTTCCAGGAAAAAAAAATTGTTTAAAATGACTGATAGAAACAAACAAACAAACAAACAAAACAAAACAAACAAACAAACAAACAAACAAAAGCCAGCAAATTTAGCCAAGTCTTCTTACAAGCATTTCTTCAGACTATGCCAATGGCCTGGAAGAAATGTGGAAGTGAAGCTATTTTCTAAATAGCCTGATGTTACAAGCAATTTCCTAGGTGATGGGTGACCCATGTTCAAACCTTCTATTGTCCTAATTTGAAGCTGAAAACAACTGTCACTTTCATGAGGCAGAAATGTTGTTTTTCAGCCGGCTTTTGCACTATCTCCTTGATAAGATGAGGAATGCTGTTTGCTAAAGAGCATGACAAGATTGAATAGCTTTTTGGAAGTAGAAATGGTAACTTATGACTCTCTGCATTTATCTCTGACTCTTGGTTTACTTTTTCACACAGTAAAAATAGTTTATCCAATGAGAGAGATGTCAGATGAAGTGCCAGGAGAAAAACCCACATTAGTGTTATGGGTCTCACCTCACAGACCAGCTTTGGATCCGAGAATGTGAATAAAAGTTTTAGCTTTTGCTTTGTATGAATTTATCTGCTAGTTTCTATTGAAGAAGGGATTTTTTTTTCTTCACTTTTTATGAACCTCTTATTGCATCATTTTTATCTAATATTAAAGAGCTGTCATTTTGAATTTGGAAGAGACTACAAATCAACAGCACAATTTAGGATTCCTTTCCCCCTTTTATTTGCAAGTAACCTTCAGTTTTGAAAGCATTCTTTACTGTAACTGCACCACAGAATGTTTTTACTGTACAACTGATTCACCTGCAGATGGATAAATGCCTTGGAGATGCCCAGAGGAAAGAGGATAAATAGTTGCAAATGCTTATCTGTACAATTAGCAACACTTTGTTTTAATTGATAAATTACTAGCTAAAACCTTTGTTCCTTTAAGAAATTACTTGGACCAATAAACCCCATTTTTAAAAACTATATATACTACACCAGCGATAGAAATGTAAATTTGTGACTGCAGCTGCATATAAAGTAGTGAATAATTTATTTTGTTCTTATCTCTTTTCCCTCTCTTACATAACTGTTTTTCACTGGAGATTGGCAGATTTTTAAAGCCATGGTATTTTTTAAAGCTATAAATCTTATAATATGATCTCATGTTTATGCTGGACAATGAAATGTCACTTATTTATATCACATTCAAACCAAAAGTCACGTGATACATTCCAGAAAAACATTCAATCTTGATTTTTACTGCAGGAGCATCTACCATCTCCCTTTGTAATTTGTCCAGTCGTTAATCAGTGGAATAGATATGATGTGAATATATGCATTGAGGGAGTGTGTAAGACTCAGAGCTCATAAACCCAAAAGGAATTCCAGTGAGAACTTTTAGAGTTTGAACTCCCAAACCTTTCTAATATATGTAAGAAGGCTCCGGAGTTAGTAATTTTAAATTCTTATCGTGGCCTTAATCTGTGTTCTTTTTACAAGTCTTTTTACTTTCTCTTTGTGTATTACTATAAGCACCACTATAGACTTTATTCATTTTTTTTCTGAAATGGACAGAACATATTAAGAAGAGTTTCTTTTGCTTACAGTGCCTCTTTCAATGTTGACATCTGTGACACTATTTGTCTTTTGAAGGGTTGTGCTTTTAAGAATGCATAATTTACGCAGTATAATTTGCAAATAAAAACAGAAATACCATCCTTAAATGTGCCAGTTATGTAAGTGATGTCAGATTTCAGATCGTCTTCATATGCTGCCTTCTTGAATAAATAATTCACATTGAGATTAAGTATATATTTTTACTCCTTTCCTAAGTAGCTCAAATACTAATGCTAAAGTAATCTTCCTACAGTCTGATTACAAAGAAGATTTGTTTTAAGATTTAAGTATTCTGTCTAACATCTCGAATCACATACAAACAAAGTCCAATTTATGGGTTTTTTTCTGTGCAAACAGATTTTAGTGAGAGTATACACTTATTTTTTTAAGTGAGGAGAGACTTTTGATCCACATTAATGTGCCATCTGCTCCCCAACACCACACCTGCACTCACACTGAGTTACTCCTCACATGCAGAGAATAGATGAGGCTGAGAAAAAGCTGATCCTTCCTTTACCTTCTCTGTGGCCCTATTCTACCCAGCTTAGTAACTACATGTTTGTTTTGCTGTTGCACAGGAGATCCAAACTTCTACCAGGACCCCAAACTGCAGGAAACTGTGGAAGAGCAGAATAAGAACAGGAGCCCCATCCTGGAACATTTAGCAACCACACCCCATCACAGAGCTACAAACAGGGCAGGCACTGAAGATGTGAGGGTGACCATGCTAAATACAACTACAGGAGTGACTCTATTGTTTATCAATCAGTAATGGCACAAAGAAACTCTGAATTAAATATTTAGCTTCACTAGCTCTGTGGAACTTGGAAACCTTTCCATTTGATGTGGGAGATGTTTAATAGGTGTTTTCAAGAGCCTGATGCAGTGTTGTTACCTATGACTGCCTACCAGACCTCCAGGTGAGCCAAGAAGAACCCTGAGAGAGCCAACACTGCACTTTTCTACCTCCAGTCTGTCACATACCTTTCAAGCAGGTACACAAACTTGGATGCATATGCAGACAAAGGTGCTTCTTTGTGACCTGCAAGCAGTCTGTTTGGACATAAAGATGTTTGAGGTAGCATATATTCAAAATTTAAAAAAAAATGAAGACGCATCATATCATCTCAGTTGCAGCACTGCAGTGGCTGCAGCTGTGTGGTTTGTGCACTGCAATTCATCAGAGTGAATTGCTTTGTCCACAGACTGTGTGAATGTGAATGCCCGTCCCTCTTCAATTTTCCATTTCTTGATTTTTATTGTTACCTCCATTTTCTTCTGCTCTCCAAAGTTAAATCCCTTTTGCCTCCTAACACATATGATTATTTTGCAATGAAGTTTGCAAAAAATGTACTGATATGAGCTGAATGCTGTTCTGAACACTTGTCAGAAATAGTCCTTCTTGCTCTCTAGATAATCCAGACTAATACTGTGCTCCTGGACTCTTTACAGGGCCTGTTTTGCAGAAGTCATCATTGAATGTATTAGAACAGCTTCCACCTATATACATCAGTCAGGCAGAGTTTTCTAATACAGTTTAAACATTAGATTATTGTTAACCAAGAAAATTTAAAAGACTAAAAAAAAATTAATAAATCTAGGAATATACATTTGAAAAAAGTCCAGTCAATGAGAAGTGTGCTATCACACACTGCAATCCCAATTTTCTCCATAACCTGAAATGATATTTTCTTTAAAATAGGTTCTTTCCCACTTCACTCACACTGTTCTTGCCCAGTCTGTTCCAAAATGTCACTGATCCTAGGAGTAGAAACCTTCTTCTAATTTCCAGCCTAAATTTATTCATGGCCAGGTAATTCCCATTTGTTCTTATGACAACATTGTCCTTTAGCTTCTCCTTCTCCCGTGTTTACCCCCATGATATATTTATGGGCAGCAATCATGTCTCTTCTCAGCCTTTGTTTGACAAGACTAAACAACCTCTGCTCTTCCAGTCTCTTCTTGTAATGAGACTGCCTCTGTGAATCAGGGCTTGGGAATTAGGGCCTAATTGAAAATGTGAAGCAAGAAATGAGGAAGATCTTAGTTATGGAAAAGAAGTTGCTCAGAGCCCCTGCCTGAGCTCTTCTACTGTCTTTAAAGTAAATGAATTATTTTGTTCCACAGGCATCACAAAATGTTTAGGTTTAATCTTTATTTTGTCTGAAAACTATGCAAAGGAGCACATTACTGAACAGTCATTTTCAGCACAGCTAATCTCCCAAATCCAAATGACTGGGCCGGTGCTCCCTGGCAAAGACATATCTATTCAAGCTGAACTAAATGTCCTCAGATGGATCACAAAAGCCATTAGCACTGTGTAAGTATTATAAGGTTTATAATATTTTTCACTAGGCAGGTAGAAGCCCTGATGGATTCTTGCTCACGTACAGACCATGCTCGGGAGAGAGTTCTGTGCTCTGTGCACGGTACACTGTGACTTGCAGAGATGCAGGGCAGGAACACAGACCTTCAAGGGCTGGGGGTTTTTGTTGTTGTTGTCTATATGTTGACTTTTTTGAATAATGCTTTGAAGAGAGCTAAGAATGAGCTGTTGAGATTGCTACATTCAGTCAGTGTCTCACCCTTCTCCAGCAACATGATGCATTTTCATATATTGCACCAAAACCACTTTGAACACCTTTATATAAAGGCCAGGTTCATGACAACTTAAAGAACATGAACTTAGATAAATTTGTGGAACTCAATGAGATGCATCCCAGAGTCCAAGGGAATTTTCTGATGTAGTTGTCAAGCTGCTCTCTGTTATATTTGGAAAGTCATGGCAGTCAGGTGAAGTCCTGGGTGACTGGAAAGGGGGAAATATTGTACTCATTTTTGAAAACCCTGGAAAGGAGGACCCTGGGAGTTACCACCCTGTCAGAGTCACCTCCATGCCTGGGAAGATCAGGGAACAGACCCTCCTAGAAGCCATGCTCAGCCATGGCTTCACGAAGGGAAGGTCTGCCTGGCCTTCTGTGATGGAGTGACCACATCAGTGGACAAGGGAAGGGCTACAGATGTCATTTACCTGGACTTCTGTAACTCTTTGCCATGGTACCCCACAACATCATTCCCTCTAAACTAGAGAGAGATGGATTCAATGATTGGACTGTTTGGTGGATAAGAAAGTGGCTGCATGGTGGCATCCAGAGGGTGGTGATCAATGGCTCAGAGTCCCAATGGATGTCAGTGACAAGCAGTGCCCCTCAGGGGTCCAACTGAGACCAGTGTTATTTAGAATCTCCATTAATGATGTGGATGAAGCAATTGAGTTCAGCCTCTGCAAATTTGCAGGTAACAGCAGGATGAGTGGTGAGGTTGTCACACCTGGAGGACTGGATGCCATCCAGAGGGACCTGGGAAAGCTTGAGAAGTGGCCAGTGGGAATCTCATGAAGTCTAACAAGAACAAGTGCAAGGTGCTTCAAACTGACACAGAGGAGGTTTAGATTGGATATGAGGGAAAATTTATTTTCTGTGAGGGTTGTGAGGCACAGGCACAGGTTGCCCAGAGAAGTTCTGGATGCCTCATCCCAAGAAGTGTTCAAGGCCAGGTTGCATAGAGCTCTGAGCAATCCGGCCCATTGAAAGGTGTCCCCATATGTGGCAGGGGGGAAGAACTAGATCATCTTGAAGGTCCCTTCCAACACAAGACGTTCTATAATTTTATGATAACAGAGTAGAAACAAGAATGGAGCCATATAGCAGAGAGTTTGATTTAAGTTATTCAACTCTTGTTTACATGCTGAAGCAGAAAAGTAGCAGAAAACCTCCACTATTTGCCTATACCTACTATTTGCTGATGATTTATGTGTATATTCAATGAACTAGTACAGACTTAAAAAAAAATAACAGAATTAATAATAACGTCTTGAAAGAATGAAGTTCCATCTTAATTCCCTCTGGCAGATGAAAGACAAAAGCTTGGTGGGTGTTGCTTTTGCTATAAAAGATGTGCTAAAAT
Source organism: Drymodes brunneopygia (assembly GCA_013400955.1). Classification (NCBI taxonomy): domain Eukaryota; kingdom Metazoa; phylum Chordata; class Aves; order Passeriformes; family Petroicidae; genus Drymodes; species Drymodes brunneopygia. Next base: position 228,995 of record VZTZ01006655.1, on the reverse strand, counting down.
TCATTATTGATAGAGTTAGTGTGAAAGGACAAGCCTCTGATCTCCCCTTCTTAATTAATACTTAATTTTACATTAAGTATTTTTTTTAAATAAGCCTGAATTTTATGTTCATTTTCATGTTTCTAACAACCCAGTCTGCAGTGTGATTTTTAATCCATGGAGAAAACTTCTAGACAAGAGTGGAGGTAACTTTTAGCTCTGTACAATGAACCTTTGTTTTTGAGACACCCTGTCCATGGCAAGGTGATGACAAGGATGTTGGGATTCTTCTTCAGTGACATTTCAAACCTTTTGTCTTCCTGCCTAAAGCACAAAGGGGGTCTCGTAGAGATAAAACACAAATGTGTCACATGAGTTAATTCCCTCCTTGAAGAACTCAGGTTTTCATCAAAGCTTTAAAGAAGCTACCAAGTAAAAATAGGATTATAGTAATGCTGGCATGTACTCTTTATAAAATCATTTGAAATAAGAAAAACATGCATCTAAATTAGATTCCAAAGCACACCTTCACTTAGAAAAACACATTGAGTTAAACCAGCAGCAAACCAATTAAAATATATGTATGCATTAGAGAAGTCCTTGGCTACAGTGTCTCGGACAGAAAGTCATTTCCTTCTAACATTTTGAAAAGCAATTAGTAAATTGTCCAGTTCAATCTAAACTTAAATCCTGAATTGAATCAAATGTTAGACTTTCAAAAGCTACTTGAATTATATTGTCCTTTTTGTGAATTGTGTAGCTGGAAAAGGGGTGTACAAGTATGGAGTGTATTGTAAGATTTTTACTGCTAGTTATTTTATATTGTTTTAAATTATGGCTCTTGGGAGAGGCTGTCAACTGGTGGGCAAACACTCACATCGTGCCTTTTTGGCTCAGTTCCTGCTACAATTTTGCCACAGACTAAATATTGAGTTTATTTTCTGTAAAGTGTAAGAGAATCTGAGCTGAAAAATTTGGATCTACAGGTGAGCTGGATTCAACTTGATCCTGATCTTTACTAATCTCACTTCTTCTTCAAGGTGGAATATAAAAGATGTGTTCAGGAGAACATCAGTTTGGTTTTTTTGTTAAACTAAGGGATGGTGCTTTGCTCTTCAGCAGACAATCTCTGTTTCTAGAGCTGGAGGTCCCAGGTTCTATTATGGGTGCCATTTGCACTCATTTGGCTGGAAAGGAAAATAATGAAAGTGAAAAAATAAAAGCTGCAAAATTTTACTTTTAAAGCCTTGAGATGGCCTTCAATGGGACAGGAAGAACCCAATGATTTCATTTTGAAAGGCTCCTCCCACCTCCTGCTCCAAATGGTAGTCAAAAGACCCAGATGCTGGGATTAAAATAGTCTCCCTTCATCATTTACTTTTTGTGAGTGTTCTCCTTGCAGCTGTGCTGGCAGCACTAAATATACCTCACAGCTATTCATGAGGTTACAGCCTGATCCAATGCACACAGGAGTCTTTTCATTAACCTCTGGGGCTTTGGATCAGTCCTGGGGATTCTGCCTCCGCCTTTTTTTTTTTTTTCTGATTGTTATGCTCTCTGTTCTCAGATAACAGCTTTGTACTCATTTTATGAAGTGTAAGCATAGGGGATACATTGACACACAAGTACAAGAGCACCTTTACCTTGCACTCTTCTGGGTTATCATGTTGGAAAATCCCTGGGCCCTCCAGAAGGAAGCAATTACAAAGTGTTCACTGCATTGCATTACAGTTCAGTCTGTCTCTCTATGACTACAGTGTACACTGGGTAAACAAATAAGCTATAAGAAAAAAATTTGCACTGGAAAGATGCTGAGAAAAATCTTTAGTTTATAAACAAAGATTAGGGATGGAGACAAGATGGGAAGCCAGCGTAATCACAACTCATCAAAGAAGGCAAAGCCAAAGAATATAAGATCTTAGTCAAATAAATTTTCTAAAGGCAGGTAGAACAGAAAAATAACAGCAGAATTAAAAGGATATTTCACTGATGGCTGTCCAAGAGCAAAAAAAAGGTTTAAAATATGAAGCTGAAACTGGCACAAAATTATTGAGGAGTAAATTCAGAGGAAATATTTTAAGAGAAAATTTGACCCAGAAGCTTTTGAACCCTCAATTTACCTTTTGGTTAACATAGAATACCCTATTGTCCTGAGTGTATTTTTCACCACGCTTACATATGTGCACTTGAATACTTAATGGTATAGACAACCATGATCTGTGCTCAGGCTTTGCCATGGTTTTACTGATATAAATGTAGAAGGTGACACCCTTTAGCATGGTTCTCTATACTAAAGAGACTCTAACAGGCCCTAGACATAGAATTGACAGTATGTGAACAAAGATATTTAAGAGCTACATTGTTGAACATCCCGGGTTTTTCACGAGCTCTTTTTAAGCTCCATATGTGGGATCAGACAGGAGACATTTAATTGTGGGTCATAATCTGGTTTATCATTTTGCAGTACATAGATAAGATTACAAGAGACTACATAAAGTTTTGGCTGGTGTTACAGCAGTGGAAGTGGCACCCATTGCAGGCTGCCTGAACATCTAATGACAGCATGTCATCATGAACTGACAAGGCTGTACATGCTGGATGTCTAGAATTCAAAAAGCTCTTGTAGATGAAATATTAGCACATAAGGAGTGTCTCTACACTTATCTCATTTCAGCTTCTTAAATGGCTAAAAAAAGGCTATATAGATTTAGAACGATAATTTAATGTTCCTGTTTTATCCTGTTACATTTATGTGGTGGGTTGATCATGGCTCGCTGTCAGGTGCCCACCAAGGCACCTTTCACTCCCTCTCCTCAGTGGAATAAATAAGATCAAAAACTTGTGGATTTAATAAAGAAAAGTAAAGGCCATGCATGAAAACAAGGGAAAACGAAAAGAATTATCTTTACTTCCCCTCAGTAGGAAAAGTTCAGCTGCCTCCTGGGAAGGAAGGCCTTAGTACACACAGGGGTAACTTTAGAATACAAACACCTTAGCAATGGATGCTGCCCTTGCCCTCCTTTCTCTTGGCTGTTATTACTGAGCACAGTCACACGTGGGATGGGATATCCCACAGCCAGTTTGGGCTGGTTGTCCTGCCTCTGTCCCCTCTCAGCAGATTGCTCACCCTCACCTCTGGGTATTTAGGTGGAGGTCAGGGTTGGAGAGACAGTGCTGGTGCTGTGCCAGCTCTGCCCAGCAGGAGCCAAAACACTGGAGTGCCACCAACACCTCTGCAGCCACCAACACCCAGCACAGCACTGGGAGGGCTGCCATGGGGAGAGTTAACTCCATCCCAGCCAGAGCCAGTACAGTAACTGACCAGGAACAAATTATTACTGCACTTTTTGGCTAAAATATGAATGGATAGATCCTTCAAGCCAGTATCAATGCACTTGCCTACATGTAAACATGTCCCAGAAAATGTTAAATGTGTGTTCCAATGACTCATATTGGATATAATTTTCCCCTGCTTCCTGAGAAAGGCAAAAATTGCTTTCACAGTATTTGCAAGTTCACACCTAAAGAAGCCCCGTTAAGGACTTTGAAGCTTTCATTTAGATTTCTGTCACCACCAGGTCCTAGCCAGAAAACTTAAGAAGAAAAACTTTGTTACTGTATTCCTAGAATATCTTAGTCCCAAATGAGACAAAAAGAATTATTAAAAATAATTTATGGTCAGTAAAGTCAAATAGCCACATAAAACCCCAGAGAGACATGTTACACTTTTTCATGACTTGTGTATAATGAAAACAAGGATGAAACTTGAAAAAAACCCAAACATAGATCAGAAGTGAAAGTGGCTGGGGAGAATATAGGAAAGGAGGATTAAGGCAACTTCGTGCTCTACCCTTTTGACACTTTTGCCCTTCCATTGATTTTCCTTGCCCTCAGAAATTCCCCTGGTGCCCACCTCCCTTCAGGGCTCACCTACACTCTTGCTGGATGCTCTTAACTCTTCTGTAGCTTCCAAGGATCCAATGATTCTTGTAACTTGGATTCTGACAGTTACGAGTTAGAGCATGATTTTTGCTTCCATTCAAGTTTTCATACTGAGGAAACAGATAAAAATGTTCAGAAGGTCTCCAAGGCAGCACCAGCGGCTCAGGAGCTCTGATCACATATCTAATTTCTGTTATGGGCTCCCAGATGACTCAGGGAAGAGTGGAAAACTGTCACAAAGTCCCAACAGAGTTTGTAGGGCCAGTGTGGTGCCAGATATTCCAGCAAAATACAGCTCTCCCTAACTAACTCTGTGTTGAAATCAAGCTTTTGTGTCCTCAATTCCCTGTCTCTTAAATATCCCTTCAAGAAGCATTAAAACATTAATCTTGAGGGATGATCAGGTACTGAACTAATGGACAAGTATGTACATAATAGAGAATTTTTTCCTTTAGTATTTCTTACAGTTTTGATTCTTTGTCAGATAATTCTGGAATTTAATTTTAATACAAATTCTACTTATATCTTTCTAAGAGACAAAATTCAATGCAGGGAGTTGCACTCTTAGAAGGGATCCATGGAGTGTAAAGAAGCACTGTTTTTCGTTTACAACATGAAAAATATTGTCTAGAAGCAACAAAATGAAGCATAATGACTTATCTTCACAGTTTTACCATGCTATACTTCAAAGATATAAAAGTGCGTTTAAACACACAGGATTGGTTAACTCTCTCTGGTTTGTGTTTCTTTAAATTACCTTAATAGTAACACTCAACACAAAGAGGACTGTTGTTTTTTTTTCACTTTGGGATTGTGGCAGCAACCTGAGGATGGTGTTTTTACAGGTGATTTTTTTATCAAGAACAGCAGTAGGAGAAAAGATCACCCAAATTGGCTTTTATGGTTTTATTACTTTAAAAAGCAATAAAGGCAACTTCCTTTACAGACTGTCAGAAATGAGACACTGACAAATTATTCTTATGGGATAATTAAAAGCAGATTTCAGCCCTCAAGTGTAAATGACTATTCCTTTAGTGTTATAGTTTTTCATCTCCAGCATAAATAACTGTAAATAAAAGAGGAATGGGAAAGAAGAGCTAAGATCAAGATACTGAAATGAGGAATGTTACACAAAAAAACAAGTACCAGTCCCAAAAACTATGCACAGAGATTGTTTTGCATTAGTGAAGAGGAAAGAAGAGATGGGGGAAAAAAACCCACATGGAAAAGGACAGAAGGTGATTATCTGTAGTAATTCTTGCAACCGGCAGAAATTTGTATTATTCTGTTTGTGTTTTCATTCCATCATGGGGGAAAATCTAGCTATGAGCAAAACACTTTCAGCATGCAATACGTTCAACATCTCTTCATCCCTAGGCACACTTGGGAAAGCTGAAAATATGCTGAAATTCAAACCCTGGGGGGCAGGGCAGAGAGGACATTGTGATTGTGTGTGTATTCAAGGAAGAAAATATCTCGAAAATCTGAATACTTAGTTCTGGTATTTTCAAAGTGTTTACTTGTTTCAATGAAATGAATGTTTCCAGATCAAAGTTAACTCCAAAATAAATGTTAAACAGGATAAAACCACTCCAAAATTAATTAGAGACAAGTGTTTCTGTTCAAACCCTCGGATAAACAGAATTTTTGTTCCATTTACCTAGAGAACAAAACCATCTCCTTCTTTCCCCTCACCACCCTCAGTGCCAGCATCTCGAGAGTGCATGCATTGTATGGCTCCTGCTGCGAGCAAACCTAACAGTTTTTGTGCAGGAAGGGAAAATGAGAAGACAAGCCACCTCACCCCTACACACTTCTTTATTCTTTGCTAGACAAAAGGATCACTTTGTTCAACTACTTAAATCTTGCACTGAATAGAGAAGTCACTGTGGGGAAGTGGAGCTTGCAAAATGCTGTCTGAGACTAATACTCTAAATCCCTCACATTAAGTACACCAGCAGCAACTAAACAAATATCCACACAGATGTCATGCCATTCTACTGAGCAGTTTTATTCCATTTATAAAATGAAAGAGCAATCCCTTGACTGCTTGTCATGGCAGGTGTCTGCGTATTTAAATGCTGGTCAGTTTTAAATGGAACATGTGTATTTAACTTTCCCAGCATGTCTAAAGCTTTTAAAGCCCATCACACTGATGCTAAAATAATAAGGGCCAGCAGCCTGGTGATATGATTGCTTTTTTATTGCTCAGTTTGTGCTGAGAACTCGTTTTAATTCCAAAGGTTATGGCTTTTAAAGCAGCGCTACACCCATTTCCCTCCCCTAAACTGAAGCAGGACCAAGAAGGGCCATAAATGAGAGCTGAAAACGTATGCTGGCATGGCAATCCATCCTCTGATCCTTTCTATTTTTGGTGTGCTTTCTAACCACTCTTACCAGCAAAGGTCGAGAATGTGTCTCACTTAAACAGAACATGTCAGCTGTTGGGATATTGGCAGATGGACAATTAAGATACTTCAAGGTAAAAAAGGTAAATAAAATGAAGGGAAAAGAGGGAAAGCATGCAATTACTGCTCACTGCTGCTGTCTCCTTGCTTCAGAAATTCAATATCAGAGGAAGGGTTTTGTCTACCAATTGGTCATTGTTTAGCTGTGGCAATTATAATACAGGAATACTAAAGGAGAGGAAGATGAATGGACAAAGTGTCAAACTAAGTCTACAGTAATGGCTTCTAAACACTTGAATGGCATGATTATGTTCTCTGATAGGAACATACTGTGTCTGTTTCCACCAAGGTTAGTCTTGTGTGACACTGTCACGAATGAATGTGGGAGTTAAAATCAGTCCTTGTCTCCTGCCCAGGCCTCTGGCAGTAGGCAGTAACCTTATTGGGGTAACCAGCACCCCAAAAGCCACTCTTGTGCGTAAGTTCTTTTAATGATGACTGAATCTGTCTATTATAGAATGAATTAGTTATTAATAGACAAGAAAACTAACAGACATAAGACTTAAAGTAAACCAACACTACACAGGGATAAAACAAAATAGAAAGACTACTAGTAGTTAACATACAGTGCACGAAAAACGGTACCTTTTAGTTACAGCTAGCGAAGAAATAGTATAAACTTAGGATTCAATGTATCTTACCAATCAGTCACTGGTGTAGCACATCGAATATCCTTCCTCTCAATTCTCAAGAAAGTAACCACAAAGCTTGCATCCAAACTTTGGGGAGAAGCTTCAAACACTTTTGGGGTGTATGAGACTTCTGCCCCAGTGATAGCTTGTGAATCTTTTATAGTGTAAAACCATGGCTCTTAGTCAATAATTTTCTTTCATCTCTGCTCCCATCAGCTGCAGACTAAGATGTTGATTAGGTCTGAGCCCTCCTGGTGCCAGAGATGACCCCTGCTGGGCCTTTGTGCCCTTGGGTTATCTCTTTATGCACCAGTTATCTGGGACACACAGGGGGAGGTGATGGTAGGGGTAATCGTCCTGCCACACACTTCATGGAATCATAAAATCGTGGAATATTCTGAGTTGGAAGGGACCTACAAGGATCATCATGTCCAACTCCTGACCCTGCAAGAACACCCCCAAAACACCATCATGTACCTCAAAGCACACCCAGAGTGGTTTTGAAGGATTCGTCCCAGGTCCTCTGAGGGAATTGCAAAAGAAGTCAGAAAAACAGACAAACAAGTAGCCAAGAGGCAAGGGGGGGACAGGCTGAGTGGAATTTCTTACAAAGGACTGTGGCACATCACGTGGATATGTGCTAAGGAGTTAGAGGTGACATATCTGTGAAATGAACTTAATGAAGAAAACACAGAGTTAAACACCTTCAGGAGGAATTTTCACACTGAAGTAAATTATGAAGATGATATGGAGAAGAAAAAGAGTATTTTTTCTAGTTATAAAATAATTATTAGGTTTTACACTTTGTTTCACATAAAAGGTGAAGCCTAAAAGTCTTTGTTTGAATGGATGCTCTTTCAGTAAAGTCAATCTAAATTGCTTGAAACTCACAATAGAAAACTGGCGTTTTAGAAGCCAGGCTTCTATGTCTACTTTACACTTTTTCATCTTTCTTATAAAATTCAGGATAAATACTTCAGCTTACATGGTAGGGTAACAGTTATGATTAATGTCATAAGCAGCAGTTGAACACTTCATTTTGTAATAGAAATAGACAATAAATCCTGGAGCTTGGCCCATTCTACATGGGTAGGACAGCAAGTTTTGCAACAGATATGGCACTGCTGTCAACAACTTTTCTAAGAAAAAGCAGAAATGTAAAAGTATGAAAAAGAGCTGAGGAGCTGAGGGATAGCAAACGGCACATGAAAATACTTTTAAATGCCTTAAACCAAAGAAAATATTCAATCATTGGAAACTGAGTCCAGGGAGACTTCAAAGGATGTGTTTTCCATCACTGAACAAATCTCAGGATGACCTGAAAAGGGAAACCAATGTATAGATTTTATTAATTCTCTTGATAAACTCAGGAGTAGTTCTGGTTCTTGTGCTAAAAGTAAATCAAGGAAACCCTGCAGATCTTCTCTTTAGTCTTTCATGTACCCAGAGAAGTAAATCCTTTTATGAAAGCTGGTGGTGTGTTTTGACACTGGCCAAACACCAGGCCCTCACAAAAGCCACTCATTCACCCTCCACTGCTACAGCAGGGCAGAGGAGAGAAAAACAAAAATTAATGAGGGGTTCATGACTTGAGATTAGGACTGGAAGAAAACATTCCAAAGGCAAAACAGGCTCAGCTTAGAAGTACAAAGTTAGTTTATTACTAACAAAATCAGAGGAGGACAATGAGAAGTAAAAATAAGCTCTTAAAAGACCTTTTCTCCCCCAACCCCTCCCTCCTCCCCACCGACAGAGGAGGGAGACAGGGGATGAGGGTTTGGTCAGTTATTCACCCAAGGTTTTCTTCTGCTTGGCTCAGGGAGAGGAGTCCTTCCCCTGTGAGGCCATGGGGTCCCTCCCATGGGAGACAGTTCTCTGTGAACTTCTCCAGCATGGATCCACTCTCACGAGCAGCAGCCCTGCCACACCTGCTGCAATGTGAACTCCCCCCATGGGCACACAGCCCTCCTAAAACTGCTGCAGCCTAGGTCACTCCTCCACAGGCTGCAATCCTCCAAGGACAGGCTGCTCCAGCCTGGGAGCAGGGCCCTCTGCACTGGGTCTTTCACTGGATAACCTCCAGGCATCCACCTACTCCAGCAANTCTCACCTCCTCCTCTTCTCTGACGAGAAGAAAAAATGTGTCCACTTTGTTTTCATTTTCTTCTTAAATATGTCATCACAGAGGCTTTTCCAGCCTCTCTCACGTGCCCAGCCTTGGCCAGCAGCATGTCCATCCTCAGAACCATCAGGGATTGGCTGTGCTGAACATGGTGGAAGCTTCCAGCAGCTTCTCACAGACACCACCTCTGTGACATCGCCTGCTGCCAAAAACCAGGTGGTGCAAAACCAGCACAGCTGGTTTGAAAACAGCTTCTGACAGAGGCTTGGACAGCTTTTCCACTGTCCAAGGTCTGTGATGGCACAGTTCCTTCCACAGGAGAGGAACTGGGAAAGCAATCTGTTCTCAGGTGTGTTTCTGGGAGCCTGAGCCTCAGGGGAAAGAGATCAGATCCTGTTCAGACCCAGCTAACCTGGAAATCTGTGAACCTCCAAGTTGGTGTATTTTAACACAAGTTGGACTCCCCATTAGGAATTCTGGGATCAGTTTCTAAAGAAATACTTATCCTTTAGTTTATTGCTAGTTAGTGAATCATGTATTTGAAAGGCCCTTCAAGGATGGAAAAGGTTATTTTTTTGAAAAGAATATAATGAGACTGTAAAAAAATAATATAGACAAAGATAATGCATTATCAAAGTTGCAGAATAATTTGGATGCCAGGAGAGGTTAAAGAAACTGAGAGTCTTCAGCTGGAAGAAGAGATAACTGACATGTAATAATATGAAAGAAATAAAGAAAATGCAACAAGAGTGAGTGCTTCCTGTTACAGGCAGAGTGTAGGGATGATCTCCTTAGGTGAAAGATCAAATAAAACTCAGGAGAGAAACATCTCCTGGTGGTCCAGCCCACCAGGAGGAGAGCTTTCCCCCACTGTTGAGGAGACAGTGGTTTGAGCTTAGGAGACCATGCCCCCAGAAAGTACTATTGGATAACTGATTTATCATTCAAACCCCAGGTTCTGGAAGTTTCCACGTTACTCAGTTGGGAATTGGTTGTTTTCCCCTATGCCCTCCCCTTCTCCTTCCCTACTGGCTGTGTACCCCTAACCCCTCCCTAACTCCTCCTAGTTGGCTGTCATTGATTGGTTAATGGTTTGATATGTAAAGTGATGTTCGGTTCAGTTTGAGGCTCTCGGCACGAGACCCCTCAAGAGGAATAAAGACTCTGTTTGTCTCTGCCGGGAGTCGCTCCATTTCTCCGCCGATTCGCTCGTGGTCAAGGAAAGATCCAAGAACCCACGCCCACCCTCTCAGCCCTCCTTCCCCCTGAGAGCTTGGGCTCCGAAGCTCCCACGTCTCCCCACTGGAAGGTTAGGGGTTTCGTGGTCATCAGGGAGGTGTAGGAGGACCCCTCTGAGAGGGTCCCGCGGAAGACCCCCGAGCGCAGACACCCCGGCTTCCCCCCAGCCGGAGAGGGTTCATTTTTTATTTCTATAGCAGAGGGCATGAAGGGATATTTAAAAAATAATATAAGGAGAAGGAAGATCTTTTTGTGGCTTATATTGTGACAGCCTTTGTCCCAGGAAATTACAGAGATCAGGGTCAGGCTTTATCTTGGGAATGTAACCCTGGAAAAACCTTATGTCTGTCTTCTGTTCAGCATAGACTGCTCACAGCCATTTCTATTTTCCTTGATATGAAATAGCAATGCCTGCTAGAAGTAGGCAGGAGCAGCCTGTGGTGTCACATTGCATATTCTGTTTTCCAAGAAGTGTTCAATTCATGCATAAGTCAAGGTCAAGTACTTCTGGAGAAATCTGCATGGGTAGTGTATATTTCTGTAAAAGGTAAGATGCTCATACCCTTGAGCTTTGTCATAAAGACTTTTCCTTATTTTTCAAATACCCCAGTTTTGTTGAGATGGATTTTTTTGGGGGGGTGGGGGGGAACGTTGTCAATTATTTATCATGCCAGAACTAGCACAATTTCAAAGAAGAAATGTTTACTTTGCAATTCAGAAGACCTGCCTGTGAAAGATTATGAGCTCTGTGATTATAAACATCACAAGCTCCAGGGTTCATTTAACTACTCATGGATTTCTCCGATGTTGAGACATCTGATCAAACTACTCTGAGTTTCTTTTTTGAATCTATGGGAGACTAGTCAATAAACCCAAGAGAACTGAGGTCTGAGAAGTTTATCTCACCATAAAATAAACACATTTGTCCAAATTAATCACATTAAACTCTATTGGCTGTATTGATTCCGCTCCACTGACTATTGTGGAAGCCTAAACAGCCAGCTCAGCAGAAGAGAGATCTATTTTGTAATCAGCAGATGAAACAGATCCTATCCCCAAATTCCCTATTCCAGTCAGACATCACAGAGTGATATTTCCAATAGTTTTGTTTAACAGCAGAAATGGATTGTTTATTGCTGTGGATTTCAAGCACTTTGCATAGCTGAGCCTCAAGACAAGTCTGAGCTTAGTATCATACAAAGGATATTAATAAATTCTGCCCTGGAACTGCCAGTCCCTGTATAAAGCTAATTCTAATTTTTTACTATATGCTTTTGTATGCTGTCTTTTATGGCCTTCTGAAATAGAAAATGTGACAGAATTTAGCACTGAAACTCAAAATGAACAGTGCAAAAAGCCCAGAAGAACAATCATTAAAAAAAGAATAAAAGAAAAAACCCATTTAGAACTAAATATATAATTCACTGAAGAAAATATTGCAATGAATAGTTGATTTTTTTAAATAAGCGTGAAGGGAATGAACAACAGTTTTCTGGGGTCATCAGAAAACTGTAAGTAAGCAGAACCTCTCACTTCAGGTTTCAACTGTCCTTCTGTATCCTTCCTCTCACTGAAGGTGAGAAAGAGTTGGTTTGTTTATCAGCCATCAGCAGCACCCAGCAGTGAGCTGGAACCACAGAAAACCATTGTTTCCATCTATTAATAATGGCTGATGTTTATAATACATAGATGCATTTGACTTTTAATCAACTTGCTGTGGTTTTAAGCCCAGTTGGAGATGAAACACCACACAGCCACTTGCTCAAGTGCCCCTCCTCTTCCTGCCCACCCACGTGGAATGGGCAAGAGAGTTGGAGCCTTACTTGCTTGTTGAGATAAGAACAATTTAATAACTGAAAATAAAGTAAAGTACAATAATAATGGTAAATAATAGTAATAATAATGATAATATGATAATAAAAAAAGAAAAAAGCAAGTGATGCATAACCCAGTTGTTCACCACAGTTCCTCTGAAAAAAAACTCTGAAAATTGCCTTCATATGTCAGACAAACACCTCAAAGTATTTTTAAAATTATGATAGAAAACCTCTGTGGCAGCTGGTGTTTAATATTATAGTTTTCTTTTATAAATTTGGTTCACTTTCTCCTGTTATTTGAACCTATGCTGAGTAAGAGAGAATATTGTGTGCTTTCAGTGATACAAAAGGTATATTGTTATTTATAAGTAGTATGACCATTATATATTTATATATATATATATTTAAATGAATGTTGTTTCTGCTAATTAATTACATTATCCAAATACACAGAATACAGAAAATTCTGCAAAACAAATTCTAAACCTAAATCAACTTTCTTATACATGTGGTAGCATTCTTATAAGAGTCTCACTTTCTTTTGGTAAGACAGGGAAAGTTCACCCTTTTAAGGCACAGTTTTCTGGATTAGAAAAATTGCACCAAAAATAAACCTGATTCCTCAGAGGTTTTTTGTTCTCTTTGTCATAATTTTCTTTTTTTTCCTCAGCATCAAGAGCAGCGTAAAGGTTTTGTACAGAAGACCGAACCTAGACATTCAATTCCCAGAAGAAGTTGTTTGTAATTTTCTGCTCAATTTCAAAATCTCACATAACATCTTTTAATTCCTCAGCTCTCCTCTCCTTTGGTATCCAAGGAAGCTGATCAGCCATTTGTTACCTGTCTTGATGATATTTGCTCTCTGCCTGTGCAGGAAACTCCTGGAACAAAGTCCAAGATCTGATTTTTCCTCTATGCCAAGTTGGTTAAATCTTGGTATGTCCCACTGTTAGAAATAACATGGCTTTACCACATTCACTTGTTTTAAGGTTATCAAAAGAGTATTTAACTCCCTGATGACCAACCTTTTATACTTCTTGGAGTACAACATATTCCTCAGCCCCAAAATTTGTATTTGAGTCTTCTTTAGCCACAGCAGTAATTGCTGAGATCTGCCAATGGAAAGATAACTTGTGACTATAATTATTAATTTTTCTCTAATTTACCACTTCAGCAGTGGAATTCACTTGACATTTATTCATTTCTTATTCCTGAAATTATTAAAATATTTGCTCATACAAATAGGACAAGTATTTTCTCTAACAGAAAATTTATCAAATCAATGTTTTTTAAGATTACCTTAAATCACAGACATACCCTGGAGTCTGCACTACACATCACTTAAAGAAAAATCAAAATAATTTTTTTTACCATCAGTAAATTCTGTGTTTCTGTGAGCACTCTCCTGATCTCAGTGTGAAACTTAATGTTGTTGAGCTGTAAGAGGAAGTATTGTGATTTATTGAAACTGGACACATATAAGAATACCATAACACATGATTCTTTGTCTTTTAAATGACCCATCCTCACTGCCCATGAGTCAATCAAATCTTCTGATGCATCTCCAATGACTATTTATCTTTCTTCAGTGACCAAACAACCCAGGGGATATTAGAGTCAATAGCTGGTTATTAAGAACTATTATTTGATGCTAAAAAAACAGTATCAGTGGGAATTCCATAAACTTCTCAAGGTGACTGTGAAACTGGTACCATGGGATATTTATTAACAGAAATTTTTGAGTGAATATATTACACTAATATTTGATTTTGCTCTTGGCATAAATACAAGGAAATATGCTTGGAGTTTTGAGAGGGTCTTGAATTCTTAGGAAATCCTGACTTGATCGACATAAATGTAGCAACTGTTCTACACATAGAAATTAATTAATACATGGAGATATGAATTAGTGGGGTGCTAGAGAGAAATTCAGAAACCCAAATTCTCTTTTCTCTTTGATTTCTATAGTATCACAAATCAAATGTGTCCTGTCTTTCCTATCACAAGTATTTTCTACTAAATTTTTGATTTTGTGGAAATCATTTAACTTCTGGGTCTCTCTTCATCTACCACCCTATAAAGATTGTCTTGAGACATGTCTCTGTATAGAGAACGTAACAAGTCCACTACCTCATCATGTATCTGAGATTTGTAGTTGCCACTCTAACAGAGCTATTACGATATTTTTTTCCCTTTTGTCTTCTACTCCAATTTATTCTATTAAAGCCACTTATGACCTCTATTTCATCTTGTTCCCTTTCTTTTCTCCTTGACACGGTGACGCCTTTTTCCTGGTCTTAGGCAATAAAAGCTCAGACAGGGTTAGAGGGCTGGGGGTCGTTTACCTCGGTATTTTAATAGGATCCCATTCGATGGCTTCTGCCGTCCAGGTGGAACGCGTCGCAAAAGCCCCGTCCCCCCAGTCAAGCATACAATTAAAGACCTTACTCATTAGCATATCTAACAAGAGGGCCCAATAAGGGGGCTGGGGTGGGCTAACTTCTAGTTTACAGAATCTGTCCTGCTAGGGGACCTTGAGTGCTTACGGCAATAGAATGTTTGGTCTCCTATCTCTACGTAGTTTCTGGGGTGTTTGGTCTCCTGGCCTACTGGACACCAAGAAACCAGGCTAAAGTATCATACCTAAAGCATCACAAGTATGCATGCTAGTACTTGTGGGTATAGTGAACTGTGTAACAGGTATTTAAGAGAAAAGGCAAAAAATCCTTCGGGCATCCATGGTACTTCCAAGAACTGACAGCAGTCCCTGTCCAGTCTTTACAGCATCATCCTGGCAGATGTGATGTTAAATTGATGTTGCACCTGCCTGTCTTGTAAATGCCTTAGCAGAAGATAAAGATCCAACAACACACTTTGGGGGAAACGAAGCAACAAACAACAACACAAACAGAAACAAAAAAACCCACAAACAAACAATCAAAAAACCAAACAAAAAGCCCAAACAAATAAGCAAAAAAAAAAAAAAAAAAGACAAGGAAAAAGAGAAAAAACTATCTTTCCAAAGGTCAGAAAAATGGGAACCAATAACTGTGTCTGTGTGAACTCCTAATAAGTGAAAACTCCCCACTGTATTTATACTCACAACTGTCATACTGTCTTAACCTAACACGTATCTTTGCAAAGTCATGTGTGAAACATGGAATATAGAAAGAAATGTGGTTAAAAACATCTCCTACTTACATTAATATTCAGGACCAATCTACTTTCCAGTGCAGTACACTCTACTCAAAGACATTTCACTTCCCCCTCTCTAATTTTCACAGGCAGTCTTTATCTGTCCATCTGCAATGCATTTCTGCTCCATTAAGTTATTATAATACACAGCCATAAAGATAATGCAACTGTAAATTATTGCATTAACATTCTAGTCATCAACACATAAACTCAGACTGAACAAAAGGCAGAAGCTATTTTACCTGAGAATGTGTCACTTCAGAAACAGAATATTCTCTTTCAAAACGGTCGGAAAAACACTTGAAATGGCAATTAATGCTCTTCAGAAATACAATCCTGGCATGTTTTGCTTTTGCATTTGTTTAAATGTATCTCAACACTCAAACTGAAGGAAAAAAAAATCCAAACAATATAATAGGATATAGAATAGAATAGAATAGAATAGAATAGAATAGAATAGAATAGAATAGAATAGTTATTTTGGGAAAGAACCTAAAACAATCATGTGGTCCAACTGTCTGACCAATTCAGGGTTGACCAAAAGATGAATCATGTTAAGCACCTTGTCCAAATGCCTCTGAAATACTTACATGCCACAGGCATCAATCACCTCTCTAGGAAGACTGTCCCAGTGTTTGACCTGATCTCTCAGAAAAGAATTGTTTCCTAATATCAAGTCTGAATGTCTCCTGATGAAGCTTTGAAAAATACCCATTCAAAGTGAAGATAAATATTTTTAAAAATTCTAACCAGAATTTTAAAACCCAGATACCAAAAGAAAGATGCTGTGAAACATATGACAGGAGTGGGGTGGGGAAAGAAATTATCACTTGAATCCATAAAACCTGTAAGATTATCATTTTTATTATATAAAAAATCCAAGTAATAAAGAAAGTTATCAACAATTTAAATTATCAACAATTTAAACTATTGGTCAGTCTTGGTTAGATGCTTTTCTTTCATCAGTTATCAGTATCAGACACCCCAGGAAAGTCACAAGCACCCTAGGTTTTCACTAGACATATCATCCCCAATTGCAGCAATTATCAGCTTAAAGGTGCTTTGAACCAGAAGTGACCTCAAAATTACTTTTTTTAAAAGCCACTTAACATGGTCCTAATGGAACAAGCCAGGCATGCCTTGTCATTTTGTATCAATATTTATAAATATTGTGATCCTAGAAGAGCTTGGGTGACTGTTCTACAATAAATTTTGAGTAGAAATCCAAAGAACCATTTTCAGATGGCAAAAACTATCTCTGAATCTTAATAGCAGGAATGGTACTTGTTCTCATACAAGAATCAAAGCATCTTACTTTGAGAGCAAGCCTTTCAAATGCAAAATTAAAAGGGCTGTGGGGTCCTTTTAGACTCAGTAAGAGTTGGTGGTATGGACCCTGGGATTCCTTGCAAAATTGACTGCAGTTTTCTCCTCACTGGTTTTAGAAATGAAACTGGGCTACCAGAAGCCCTCTGAAAGAAGAAACCAGAATTTCTTTCAGATAAATATTTTTAAAGTTATTTGTATTTTGGAAATGTAAATAAATTAGGCTTACTACTTAAAATTATTTATTTCAGAACTAAATAGTTTCATGAAGGCTTTCAGGGGAAAAAAAAAAGAAGCAAAAATAAAAACATATGACAAGAAGAAAGGACAAAGTAGCCCCTCTGTTCTGTGGTGTTTCTGATCCCTTCACAGTGATGGAAATTCTTAGCTGTCGGGTGGATTTCCTGGGCAGGCTGAGACCCAGGGATACAGGTTGGACCTTATCCATCAGGTTATGTGGGATGATTCCTCCAAACTCCAAGCAGGGATGGACACTGTGCACTTTTTTCCCATAAGAAGCATACAAAAAACAATCTATTGCTTTAATAAGCCACACTTCATTCTCTTTTTGACAGGTTTCAGGACACTACAGTTATAAGATATTTATTTAATCTCTTGGAGAGAGAGACCAGGAAGTCTAGCAAACAGAACTTTCTTTTCCTCAGAACATTAGGATAAGAGTAAGCAAACCAGCATCTATATCATCTCTTCTTTATATGAATGAATGACCTGTCACATCATTGCCTCTCTGAGATATGAGTGTTAAAAACCTTGTTTCTGCAGCAGAGGAAGAAGATGCACAAATAAGTGATGTAACAGGTCAATAGACAAGTCACACACTGGATCCCTCTTCCCACAGTGACCATCAAGGGTGGTGCTCATCACCTTTTGTTCAAACTTGTGGTCAATGGCCAAAATCCCTACCAGTCTTCTCAGGAAAAAGTCAACCAGAGCCCTATCCATGAAGACTTAGTGCAGAATCAGAGCTCACAGTAAATGAGAAGTGTTAATGACATCAATGGCTTAATGCTAAGCTGCTTTAATCACTGACTTTTATTTTGTGTAGATAGCACAGTAATGCACACTTAGCAAACACCCACCAGGGAGCTAAGGCAGTCAATCTTTCCAACAACAACAGGGTTCTTCCCAGCTGGCAGAAGGTGTGACTGAGGGTAAAGCTCCCAGAGAACATGACAAAAACGTGTCTGTAGCAGTGCAAAATGAAGGAAACAAACAAACAAACCAACCAACAAACAAAAAAAAAATCAGAGTATTTGTGTATTATCAGGGTCAAGACCCTGAAAGTTGAATCTACAGCTTTAGAATAGGCTCTTATGTTTCTTATTAAAAACTCCATATATCTGCAATCAGTGTCCTTCCCTGTAAGAATCTTCACCACCCAGAATTTACACAAGGAAACCTCTCTTCATTTTGAGTCTTCTTTTTTTTTCCCCTCAAACATGGTAAAAAAAAAAATCTACCTTTTTTAATGCTGATTCATAAAATTATGTATTTCCAAAGATTTACAGAAGACTGGAGAGACTAATATACAGAATTCTGTGGTAGGTTGGACACTCTCATGTTGTAAAACCTAACAAGAGGTCAAATATTGAATCATCTGCTCATGAAGCTGCAGGTTTAGTTTCATGTTTATTCTCACATAAGAGAAGGCTTCTTCCTGTAGTGAAATCACAGGTGGGTGGTCAAAATACGTTTCCATCAAGGAGACATCAGTCAATGTTCAGACAGGTAGGAAAGCAAGGACAATTGTCCCCAAAGTGATTCACTTTAAACAGGAGCAAAATCATGCTGTTGTTACAGATTTATTTAGAAATAACAAAGCTCCAACATGTTATAGTGAGCATTGTGCAGAGAATACAGAAATATTCAATGTGCTTGCACTCATGTCAAAAGAACTTAAATTTAAATCAGTGTAACCATTGCCATTTATCCCATGAATTTGAGCTTCCAGTCTGCTTACTCAAGTCTTTTTCTTTAGTCAGTAATTTTGAGTCATAACACATAGCAGTCATCCTTATTCAATCCTAAAGCTAGCTCTTTTAAGATCCATCTCCTCTAATAAATATTTCCACTTAATTTCAAGTCACTTACATTAAAACATCTGGCATAATCATTGGTGCTGGCCAGATATTGACATTTTTGGGAGAATCTTTTCTTATTAATGTTGAAAGTCTCAGAACTATTTTAATTCTAGAAGGAAGCATGGAATTTTCAAACAAAAATATCTATACCCCTATTCATAAGACTTTTGTCCACATGATACTGGAGTAATTATGTTAAAAAATAAAGAAATTAAAATTTATTGAGAACAAACCAAGCAGCAGAAGACAGAGAGTGCTGGGGTGTTGAGGAAACAAAGAGGCAGAGTTTGTCACAGGTAGTGTTCTCAGATCCTCCACATGAAGTAATTTGGTTATTTTTATGAGAGCCAGGGTACAACACTATCTAAAAGAGGATTTTATCAGGGATGAGGTTAACTCTTGTTTCCAGAACTCTGGCTGCACTATAGGTGAAAATACATGAGTCTTTATACACTCAAGTTTGAATTGTACACAGTTGTCACTGCAGGTTTGCATTTCAGAACCAAAACACTGTGCAATATTAAGAAATACTTTAGAAGAAAAAGGTTCCCCATTACATGAAGGTCAAGAAAGCAACATTACAGTGACATGAAGAAAGCCTTTTTCTTTTCAACCATAGCTGCTCATAACCCAAAATCTAGGTCTGAGACGTGCTAGGAAATATTTCCTTTTCTCTTTACCCACTTTTCTTTCTTTTATATTTCATTATTCAGCTACAGAAGCATACAATCAGTGCCTCATTATTTCAGGACAACAGTCACTCTCTAATTGTTTCATGTCTGATGAGCATTTCAATGATGGATGACCTGCCTCACTCTACAGAATTTTATAGCTGAAAAATAGATTCAGGGTTAGGAGAAAATAACCCACAGTCTAATATACTCCATCTACTAAAACCCTAAGATTTTTTTTGCTTTATCTTTCTGTTATTGTTAATTTCATAGGTATTTTACAAAACTACTGATCAGAGATGAACTCTTCTCTCATTTACTTTCCAACATAAGTGTAAGTCCTCTGGTCTCTTCCAAGATATGATGGTTATATGGGAAGACTCAAGTGTCAACATTCATCATCCCATTTGATTCTAGGAAAGAGCAGATTCAAAGCTTAGAAGTGTATGAATTAGTGCTTTTCTTCTCCAGACCTAGATTTTCCAGTTGGATAAAATTTATGGTGAAAAATCCTGGGATTAAAATTTAAAAAATAAGAATCATAATTTTTAAAAAAATCTAATGTTTTTACTAGATTTGTCTCTTTCAAAGTGAAGTGAGACATTTGAATGTCCAGCAAAAACTGATGGAGTAACACTGTCTTTTTAAAAAGGTACCAATATCTGTGAGTCAAACACCAGTCCTTGTGGATTTATAACAATTCATGTTGCTTTTAAAGGTTTTAGCATATTTCTCTATTATGCTGGTTTTGACTGGGTTAGAGTTAATCTTCTTTTCAGTAGTTTATATGGGGCTGTGTTTTGGATTTGTGACCAAAACAGTGTTGATAACACAGGGATATTTTCATTACTGCTGATCACAGTTCACAAAGATTTGAGGTGTGGAGTGAGGAGGGTGGGGGGGAACAAGGAGTGGGGAGGGGACACAGCCAGGACAGCTGACCCCAAGTGACCTAAGGAATATTCCAGACCATATGGAGTTGTGCTCAGCATATAAAGGTGGAGGGAAGAGAAAAGGGAGACATTTGGAATGATGTCATTTGCCTTCCCATGTTACCATTTTGTGTGATGGGCTCTGCTCTCTTGGAGATGGCTGAACCCCTGCCCAGACATGGGAAGGGGTGAATGAATTCCTTGTTTTGCTTTGCTTGTGTGCTTGGCTTTTGCTTTTCCAGTTAGACTGTCCCTACATCAACCCACAAATTTTCTCACTTTTGCCCTTCTGATTCTCTCCCCCATCTCAGTCAGGAGAGTGAGTGAGCAGCTGTGAGGGGCTTGGTCACTGTCTGGAGTTATGGTTTAACATCTGTTCATCCCCTTTTATCTTACCCTAAAATCTTGTCTGATTTTATTTTCTGTGTGCTTCTGTTTTACCTCTAAGCTGCATCCTTTTGGAAACTTACATTCCAAAGTTGCTGATTAGTGCCAAAGTTGTATCTTCACCATCTTCTACCATGAATGTACTGTGGAAATAAGGACTTCTTTGGTATATACCTTAAATTACTGCTCTTTTTCCTTTTAATGTATCCTGCTAATTTTGAGGCATTGTTAGTTCACTCCCCTCAACCCTCCCAAAAAATCCCTGAAATGTGCACTGCACAAATATTTTGGAAATTTGCATCTCATAAATCTTACTCTTATCTGTAAGAACTTGTTTCCAATGCAGACAAAGAAAATCCATTTTCTATAAAACTACTGCTTTCTTTTCCCTCAGATCTTTCCAAGTGATCATTCCAGCTGCAGTACCAGAAGATACAAACAAGTAAAGGTGAGAAGAAAGTCAGTAAGTAAAACTAATGTGTGTTTTACATAACGACTGGTGCTATGTTTTTTCCTACCACCCTGACACTTCCCAATCCTTAAACTGAGCTCTCAGACTGTGCCTTATTATTTGTCATGCCAATTATTAGTCTACTGTTGGTGCTATCACAGTGGGATAAAATAGTAGCAATTTTCTGAGCATGGTTATAGGTTATAACAGGAAAATATATTGTTTTGCAACAGTGCTGAAAGAACTGGGTCGGCCTTTCAGAGGCTTATTAACAAAATAATTGGTGTTTATTTTAAGTTATTATTTGTGACTCATCAAAACCATTCAATCAGATATTTTAGAGTCTAAAATAATGACATATGATCAACCACCTCCTTGAGGACCTAATGCCCTGGCAATCAGTTGTGATGTCCAGTTTTACCTCCTTAGTCACCTAAATTTCCCTTATACTTTTAAAAGTGTATTTTCCAGCATCCTGTCACCATATTTTCACATCTGGGCATCTGCCAGACTTTTCAAAATGCTATTTCTCCTACCTTCAAGTAAACAGGTGGTTTTATTTCTATAAAAACTGAGTAAGAATGGAGCCAGACTTTTCAAAATGCTATTTCTCCTACCTTCAAGTAAACAGGTGGTTTTATTTCTATAAAAACTGAGTAAGAATGGATGATACAAATCCAGCATTTGTATCTGCTTGCTGGATGGAGAAACCTGGGAGCATCCCCATGCTGTCACATAGAAGTCGACACAGCTGGTTTTAACTGGTTTACAGCCTTAAAAATCTCATTTCAACTCTTTTGTATTAGCTCTGGTTGCTTACACCATTTGCATTATAACTTAATATGTTTAGATTAGGTATTAGGAATAAAACTCTTTCCTTTGAGGGTGGTGAGGCCCTGGCACAGGTTGGCCAGAGTTCTGGATGCCCATCCCTGGAAGTGTTCAAGGCCAGGTTGGACGAGCCTTGGAGCAACCTGGGACAGTGGAAGGTGTTTTCTGGTGAAAAAAAATGTGGAAGGACTCTGGTGAGGAAATTAAGGAAAAAAAAATTACATTGAAGCATCTTGAATACTCCTATCTGCATTTTTTTAAATGTATAAAATAACTTCTCAAAAAAAGGCAAGATCTTAGGGATTTCTGACTACAGAAATTTTAAGGAGGGAGCAAGATTCGAAATTACTGTTTATTTTACACAGTATGCAGCATGATAGCAAAAATTTATCTGTCTCCTTCTTAGCAAAGGTTGTCGGACCATTTATATTTAACAAATAACTCAAGTAAAGAAAATAAATTAAAAAATCAAAATTTCATAAATAGAAGAATCTTGTACTCCTGTAAATATGCATGCAATGATTTTCAAAAATTCAATAAATATGAACTGAAAATAGAGAAGAAAAAAACAATCCAGTAATAAATGGCAGGGTACTCTTTATATGCAACAAACAGGTTTATTTTGTTCCAAAGTGATCAGAATATTAAACAGGAAGTTTTATCCTGCAAAAGGCTGGCATAATCAGAAAAGTGTCAACAGTGTGAGATTCTAAGACAGTCCTGAGGGAATAAATATATCATTGATACAAGGAAATTTTTAATTTTTGACATATTCCTTAAATGTCAGGATGAGAAGCAGATGATGGCTCCATCTTAACAGCCCAGTCTCCAATCTTTTTATTATTCATATGTGGTTTACTAGCCAGAAGAGTATTTTTTGAATTTTTAGGAACTCAGACACCGAGTAATGACCTGATGGTACACTTCTAATGCACTCTTTCAAGCCAATTAGTTCTCACATTTATTGCAATTCTATATTATAATGTGAAAAGTTGATTTTGTTGGAATTAGGATGTCCAGGGATTAAGTATGTCAACTGTAAAATATCTGCTAGCAATAACAAAGTTGATGGCCTTGGTAAATAAAAGTGAAGGCACAGAAAATAGTTTTTATTACAACTTTGCTCAAGCTGAAAACTTCAAGCCTCATTTTACTGTATTTTTCATCTTTCTGTGGCAAAAATAAAGGAGAATGAAATGCCACATGAACATGATGGAAATGAAAGGAAGGTTCATACAATTACCCTTATGTTTGGACATATTCATAAACAGTGGCACCTGACAGTAATATTATTTGCATAGACAAAATAAGACTGGTATTATTAAAATTAATAGACTCTAAATCGGCTAAGAACTCAGCATGAGGTTTAGTTTAGAAACTAGGGAGCCTTACAGACTTAAAGATCTTTTTCATGGCTATAGTAACACTAAAAGGAGCCTGAATTTGGCAGGACTGTTCTGAGTTTCACTGCAGGTAGAAATGCAAATTTCAGTTCAACTTTTAGGTCAAAAGCATGATCCAGGGCCAAGCAGCTTCCCAGAAGGGACTGCCATTGAGTTTTAAACTACCAAAACTTTCTAAATCTTGTTGTGGTCTGAAATTATCTTTTCAGTTTCAGTTGCTGGATTCTGTTGGCACTTTTGAAAGCAAAAGTATTTCACGAATAGAGCTTCGGTGTATTGCTATGGTACAGAAAAGATCCTCCAGTTTACATAAGCCATTTTTTAAATTGAGGTACTTAAGTATCCACAACTTTTGTTTGCAGGTGAGGATTCAGACAGCTCCTAGCAGTCACTAGACATTGACCTGTGTGAAGTATAGAATTCCTTAGTCTCTCTTTACCAGTGCAGAAGTACAGTTATTTCCAGTCATACTTTTGACTGCAAATTGATTTTGTCTCTGCAGTTTCAGCCTCTTTTAATTGATAAAATATCTAAAATCCCAAAATCAGCATTCAGGTCAACACTTAGAGAAAGGTGCAATGAATTTGGTCCTTCATGTGTAAAATGAAACTTAAATCTTTAGAAGGTCTGGAGTCTCATGGTTTACACTATTCAGAGGTTGAGTATCAGCCATTTAAGATGGTGGCACCAATATCATTCTTACACCTCTAGAAGGAGTAGAAGGAATGGATTTTCAAGTACATGAAAGACTAAATCGTCAATCTGTGAACAAATTATTTTTTCTCTGATTTAATATTTTTGAATTACTCTTCATCAGAATCACAGATATTCTGAGTAGGAAGGGATCCACCAGGACCATCAAGTCCAACTGTTACATGATTGGCCCATATGGGAACTGGATCCATGACCTTGGTGTTATTTTAACAACTTCATAATGCATTCATAAAAATTAAGAAATATATGTGCCTTTATCTGTGATGAGAATTTCTTAAGAATACACCTGGGAGGAAGAATATTAAAATAGATTTGTATCTGCAGCCAAGCATAATTGCAAGGTAAATCCCCCTCTTTTCAATGCAGCTGTGGGAGAGATAGTAAAGCTGTTTTCCCTTGCCTTCAAAATATGAGGCTCTTCCCATCCAGTTCACAAAATTAGCTTAGTGACGACTTCAAAAACCTCTTTTTTTCTATATCTGTACCAAACCAGCACCAGATTCCTACATTCTGAATCCTAAAACTGACCCCCAGTGGTTAGTACAGGTATTAAAGCATTCTCATATTTGTTTCCTCACACAGAAAAAATGATCAAAAATTTCCTGTTTCCTGTATCTGGTGAGAAGGAATTATGTGTCATCCTGGAAAACTCATATCACAGCTTTTTTCTTCTTTTGAGAT
This sequence comes from Drymodes brunneopygia, assembly GCA_013400955.1. NCBI lineage: Eukaryota > Metazoa > Chordata > Aves > Passeriformes > Petroicidae > Drymodes > Drymodes brunneopygia. The sequence goes on along the minus strand of VZTZ01006655.1, from coordinate 204,103 downwards.
CAAAAGGAAGTTTCATTTTCCACAAGTGAGCATACCAAGATTTTTTTGTCATAATTATCACAAATTAAGGAAGATATCCCTGTGGGCAAGACTCTATGAATATTTTTATTTGCAGACAGCTCATAGTGAGACATTGAAACACTCACAAAGCCACACTGTTTAGAAGCCAAATATCTATAGTTTAAGTGAAAATGAAGAAATAAAACCCATAAGGGAATTTAAGGAGGTGGAATTTAATTACCTGAACTGGACTTTAGCCAGGGCAGCAAGGTTAACACCTCTACTGATCCCGTATTTTTGCAATCAGTTACTTTAACAACCTTGTATTTGCATATTTCTCAAGTGAAATCCAAGGCAGAGCTGTTAGAGGTGAGTGTTGTTGCTGCCAATATGATACACTAAACCAATATTATTTTTGCTGCTTGCCTGTTCTCTTGATTGCTGTGCAGTCTCACAATGATGTTTGGAAATTAATTTCTCAGGCACAGAAACAGTGGTTGGTATTTATCAATTTTAGATTTATATCTTCTAGTCAACCCAGGTGGAAAATTGGGTGAAATGCAAGATTTCATTGAGCAGCCAGATGTTGCATCTCTGCTGAGCTGTCCTAGGTCAAGAAGTTACATAACCCTCCTTATTTTATTAGTATAAACAAACATTAAATAAACATAAACATATGTTATTGCATAAATAGCAAAGAACATTATATTTAGCAAACTAAAAAGCAAGCAGTTGATAACTTTTTTTTAATAGCAATAGAAATAAATTGAGGTCTCTATATTTTAACATTTTACTAAAGCCAGAAAAATTAATAAACTTTGAAAATTCAATCCATTGGCCTGTGTCAATCATAAAGCAGAAATACCTTTGTTTCCTTAATTGCTGCATTCCTAAGTCACATCTTTTGCTGGTCATTGATTGTGCATCTCCTGATATGAATGCTGTATACAGGTACATTATATTTTGGGTGCTCTGTGCAGATGAGTTATCAAAGATTGCCACTTGTCTGAAGAGCTTGTGTTGTAAAAAGAGAGCAGAGAATGGGGTGGAGAGTGAATAGAGGCACTGCCAGGTATTAAGGGGAGCAGAAAAGCTTGGCAGTCCCAAGCAGGTATGCCTGGATTGACCACCCTGACAGTTCACAGGAATTTATGTGAAGGTTCTGCCTCAATGTTGGTTTAACCATCTTCATGCAGAAGATCAACAGCCCGTTTAAAGAGAAAACCTAGCATTCAGCCATCATTCCCTAGTTCTTCTTTGTTTATTTGGTTTGTGTTTCCAGCTGTTTGTTTGAGGAAGGTTTAGCATCACTCTGTTTATGTGGCTAAGTTTTTGGTACTAATACAATTTAAAGTAAAGCTTAGCTGAAGGGCCAAAAAGGCATCACTGCACATTTGTACATGGAAACATGAAATTTTGATTTGCTTTCTTCTAAATACCAAACCCTCTCTGCTCATTTGATGTGATATATGCCACACAAGAACTATACCAAATGGAAAGTGCTTTAGTTTTAAATGAATAAAATTAATTAATAACTCTCATTAATAAAATGAGCGTTGCAACTTCTGAGAATTTTCTGATGAAAGAAAAAGGTTTTGTGTATAGAGTCAGAGCTTCAGAGCTGACCAGCCATTGCCAGGGCTGTTAATAAAGGGGTGTTTTGTAAAAATATCTCCCAAAAGGCCTAATTTGGGAGAGGGAAAAAAGACAAGCTGGGTCTGAGAGGCAGATATATTCAAGATCTGAATGACCTGGAGCATCCCTAAGAGGGACATGGGCCTGTGACACAGTGACAAAGTGACCTTTCCAGCCAGTGTCCAACAGCTCATAGGAGTCCTGAGGAAGGGAATGGCAGAGGATTTCCCTCTTTTGGAACCTAGGCAGAGACAACAGCAAGTTCTACTCTCGAGGAATTTGAAGTTCACCTTCTCTGCTTAACCATTTTTTTTTTTTTAATTTTAAATGTCTATAAGAAAAGACAAAAGCATCCCACTCAAAAGCACAGAGATAATTAAAGCCAAGAAGTAAACTTTTAGAAATAATGTCTTGAGATTTATTTTCTTCATCAAAAGAATCTTATTATGTCAAAATACACTCTTCTCACAGACATGTAGAAAACATAAGCTCTTTTTTTTCTTTTTACAAAAAAAAAAAGGAGATCAAAATAGTTTCAGTGTTTTGAAACAATTTGAGATAATTAAATTGGAACATTGGTTTTTTTTTTATTTTAAATTGGGATTATCCCTAACTTCTCATCATTAGAGTATGTGTCTGCATCCAAAGTCAACTATGAATTAAAAGAAAAGTTAAATTAAGCTTCAAATGGTTTAAGTAGCACTGATCCTGCTGGGTGCAGGGGAATACCCTATTCCTTTACAACCAATTACATGAATACCAAATATCTTTTTCAGAACTATTTCCCATGATATTTTTTTTAAATCACATCAAATTTCCTTTTTATTGGTTGTTTACTTTTCACCTAATTTTGATTGAAAGTAAATATCAAATATTATGACTTTTTTGCAAAATGATTGTTTCAGATTTTGGTCACTTCCATGGACATCCAATCAACAATTATTTTCAGGCTTTCCTTAGCTAATTATTGTTGTCACTAATAACCTCCATTAAAATGAATAGTTCAGAAATATATTAGCAACTAGAATCAAATAGGTAATGTTATTTTAAGAGTAGGACCATAATGTTAGGTCATACTCTTTATCACAATGGTAAGAAAAGAAGGAGTGAAATCTAAAATGTATTCTTCTTGAAAATGAACAAATAAATTGGTAATGAACAAAAGGAAGCATATTAGAGAAGAATTTAGGATTTTCTTCTCTGTGATTTTGAAATGAAAGGCAGCTATCCAGGGAACAGAAGTTACGTTGCATGAAATAACTGCCTGATTTGTGCCTCATTAAAAATAAAATTGCATAAATCTATTATTATTAGTAATAATGCTGATCAATTAAAATACAATTGCCTCACCAGGACCTGATTGCAGTTGTATCATACTAGAGAAAATTAGAGCTCAAGTGGCTCTTTAAATCCCAGGCTCAGAACAAAACTGTGTTTCTAAGCCTGAATAATGATTACCAGTAGAATAGATTGCAAGGAAAAGTTCCTGTCACAAGAAAACACTGTGGCAAATAGCACTAATTGATATCTCTGATAGCTGTGTGAGCAGAAGTGTCAAGGATTGATCAAATGTGCACCTTTTAAAATCTCTACCCTATGAGGATCAGACATCAGTGATGTACAAAAATAAGGTTGATGGCTTCAAAGTTCAGGAACACAGAGCAGTATTGCCATCTGAAAACAGCAAAATGCTGTCACATTCCCAAAGGAGAGGAATTCACTAACACAGATATTTTATCCTCATTGAATATCAGTTCACCCTACAAGCATTTCAACCCCCATGATTGTATAAAAACCATAAAGTGACAATCAGTGAGGAAAAAGATCAGCATCTTATTCACAAGGAATCCTACCAAATTATAGTTATAACCATTTCCACCAGAACAATTATTGTAAGTATATGGCTGGTGACCTCAGCAAGCACTGCATCATCTAAACCCCAAACTCAGAATTTGTATTAATTCTTTCATAACTAAGCCACTGAGCAACCCATGTAAAAGTCCACTTCACTAAATCTGCTTTTAGTTTTTCTCATTGCCTCACTAATTAATGCTTCAGTAGCTGGTAAGTTCATACCTTCACTCAGTGTACATCTTCTTGCCTTTAAATCAATAAGGGCATTACATAAGTGTACAACATTTTGGAAATCCATGTCCATCCAGCATGGTTCAAATGAGATATCCAAGCCCAGCTTTATTGTGAGTTACCACACTTTTCATCTTTCAGTTCATCATGAATTGTGATATATAATATTGTCATCTGGACATAATGACAAAGATATTCATTTAACACCATCTAACTAATTTTTGAACACTTGCAGTCACAATTCAACAATTCATGGACATTAAAGAGAAAACTTGGATATGAATGGATGTCTCTGAAATTCTAAATCCCAGTATGAATTCCCCAACTTCTGTTGTTCATAATGGTCTGGGATGGTATAATAAATTGAATGCAACTGTGATATTATCTCCAGGCATTTAAAATTGGGAAATGCCACCAAGTAAATGCTGAGAAAGTAATTTTAGAAGCCCTTTGCAGAGAGTCATGAGTTAGTTGCTTAAGTAAGGTATCTATGCTGTTCTTCCAGGATTCCCATCTCAGATACCCACACCAGACATGCTAATGAGAAACTTGACCTACAATAGGCTCAAGATTTTCTAGACAAAAAATGGATAGTAGACTTGAGAAAATTATTAAAAACCTGCACTTTTCTTCAACAGATAAACCAAAGTTGAAGGGTTTTTTGAAAAGTTTTGATCACATGCTCCATTGTGTCAAGGAGTTTGTTGTGGCCTAAATCATTTAGGTTGTTAGGAGCTATTTGTGCTGCTGTTCTTTTGTTCTGCAGTTTTCATTTTTCTTTTAAATCTCTGATCGATGTAAGTAGCTATAAATTCCAAACCACTGGTACGTCTGAAACTTATTTGCTTTTCTCTCAAGTGATATTTGAGCAAGTCAATAAATCCCAAGGAAAACTGACAGTACAAAAAGTATTTTTTTGTTCTGATCAAATAAATTCTTAATAACTGACTTTTTAAAAAATCTATCCCATTGACAATGTTGATTTCAATTTCCTTGGAGTCAAGTTTTAGATGAAATTGGACCATACCATAGCAGTATGAAGGAATGAGATTGCAATGAAAATATAACATAGAGGTCATATACTCTCTCTTTATAAGACAGCCTAAAAGCCATTTAATTCAACATAGATCGTGATATCTTGGCAGCAGATTTTTACCTAATCTTCTACACTGTTTGAAAACTGAGTACAAAAGGTGAATAGCTATATAGACCAAGATTTGTGTAGTTTTGGAACAGAAACATCTCATGAAGTTCTAATCACCAACACCCATGAATCGACATAAAAAACATGGATGAGGTCCAGAACCACAGTAACTCCACCCTCATTTGGGAAAATAGTTTATATATGCAGTGTAGTATAATTTTCATTTTATCAAATATTTCAACAGTTTAGCTATATAGGCTCCTTATACAAGTCATGGAAGGAATCCTAATCCTCAGTTTAAGTGTGTCAACTGCACCCTACTCTATCAGACCTCCTCACAGATTTTATGGGAGAGTGTACTTATTTTGGATGGAATAGAGTTAACTTTCTTTGTGGTAGCTCATATGATGCTGTGTTTTGAATTTATGACCAAAACAGTACAGCTTTTAATTTAACTGTGACTGTCTTTGATTTAACCCACAAGGTTTTACATTTTTACCCTTCAGACTCTCTCCCCCATCCTGGGGAGGAGTGAGTGAGGGGCTGTGTTGGGCTGAGCTGCATGTTGGGGTTAACCCACAACAAATGGTTGATTCACATACATACAGTTGATATTGGGAAATTCATCTCTTTTCCCAGGCATAGACATGTGGTGGTACATAAAACATGTTAGATCATTAAATTTCAACATAGACTTTCTTTGTGAAATGCCATAGCTTATCCCAAAAAGTGCCTGTCCTTAGCTGTCATTCCCCAGGTTCCAAAACTGCACTGAATGGCTTCTCATTGGCTCTTGCTTAGGTTTAATTCATAAAATAATAGCACTTTTAACAGTGCTATTGGATAGGTATTAGTACAGAAAACAAAAATGGGGACAATTACAAGGAAACCAGAAATTCAGGTTTTTTTAGGCTTAGCCATGACTCTGGAAAATCACAGCTCATTAGAGACTAAGCTCAGTTGTCAAATAAAGACATCAAGAAGAAGCTGAAATTTCCTTCGGTACCTGAGCTGGTAGATAACAGCTGCTAAGTACAAAATACAGAGATATCAGGTTTTACTTGCAGAAGACTATTGAAATACCAGAGCAGGTGCTAGGCCTTCCCTTTCCCCATCCCCTTTCCCTTTCCCTTCCCCTTCCCCTTCCTCTTCCTTTTTTTTTCTTTTCTAACACAGCAATTTGGGAACACATACGTTACACTTTTATTAATTCCTAGCACAGAATTGAAAAGGGATTTAATTTCTCTGTTATGCACAAGTTGTACAGTCACAGTAACAACACTCACACACACAAGCAGCCATTATACTTATGTATGTAGATATGAGTAATTATAACATTTAATTACAAGGCATTACTTGTGTATCAACAGTTATGTCAGCTCCTTTTTTTATCTTATCTTGCAGGATTCTAGGAAGCATTAATTGGTTAAGAAAGGATGCTTCTGGAGAGCAGAATAGCCTGAACTCTGTAATGGATATTCTTCTTACAGCGATAAAAGGAACTAAGATACACTTGAGGAGTCACTCCCATGAAAACCTCTCAAACCAAGGTCCCAGGGACAGAAGAGAGGACTGCAAAGAGTGCCTTGTTCAGATGCACAATGGATCAGTGCCAGGGATGAGAGCACAGCATTTGCCTCTTCACTCAGCCCTCCCTGGTAGCTGGGAGGGGGTTCAACATCCAGCACAGATATCGAGCCTTAGCTACCCATGGAACCTTCTACAGTCACTGAAAAGAGACAGGCACTGGGAGAGGTCAATTTACCCAACCTGCCTTCAGCATCTTCCCAGAATAAATCTGTCTTTGCAAAGTATTCTTTTCCCACAGCTTACATGAGGCACTTACAAGTCTACTTTTAAACCTAAAATATTTCAGTGCAAAACTGCTACTGCAAAATGCATTGTTTATACATTTTTTTCCTTTTTTTTTTTTTTTTTTTTTAAATTTAATAGAAAGCAAGCCTCCAATACTGCAAAACGTAGGATCTGTGTTAGCTGGGAATTTTGCCTTGTCTTGCTGTCATTAAAGAAAACAGCACACTGAGATTTTCAGCACTCAGATGAAAGAGACATTCAAGGACCAAAGGGTGATTATGACTGAGATAATGATGTGGAGGACGAGGGCATTAGCTAAATTCACATTCATGCTTTAATAATTGCTTAGATTATCCAGTTCACAAGTGACTTGGAGTTAATAACAGCCAGGTCAGCTGATTAATAGCAGAGCTTTTAATTTTACCACTGTTGTTCTTTGCCAACCCATTTTTATTCAAAGCAACATCACCCGAGTGACATTGCTCTTCTTTATCATCATTTCTAAAAATTTTATATAGACGAATAATTACTACAAAGGAAAGAAATTAGTTACAAAGACATTAAAAAGAAGAGCAGTTTATTTATCCAAGAAATTGAAAATTTAAAAAGTGAAGAGATCCCTGTACAGAAAGGGAAAATGTTTTGAACAATCTATGGGGATTTTGTTATGGGTTTTGGCTTGGGGATTTTGTGGTGGGCTTTTTTTTGTTTGTTTCCCTGAAGCTACATTTGTCATTTACAGTGTTCCTGATGCCATATGTATTTTCATTCCTGCAATTCCTTTTTTTTTCCCTGTGGCACACAAGTTCCTTCAATGCTGCACAGAAAGACAATGGATTTTCCAGCCCCATCAAATTTCCAACTAATTTCTTAAAGAAATGCTGTGTCCATGCACTGAAAAAGAACCTGTGACCCCTCAGGAACCCCCAGTCACATTTCCTACTGTGCAGGTAGGTGGAATTCAATATCAGAATATGCAGGGCAGGGAGTTATTACAGTTCTCCAGGCTCTACCAGTAGAACTTTAAGACTGCCTGAAATTTCAGTAGAACTTTAGGACTGCCTGAAATTTTCCATTCCAGGTGGAAAAATGGGATATTGGACCATATCTTTAATATTAAAAATCAAACAGTATAAACAACAAGTTAACCAAAAAATACCTTTGCCTAATGCCATTTTTATTTTTTTTTTTTTTAGAAAATGGAAAAGAAAGAGACAGTAAGGACCTCTGCATGACACTGCTTCACTAACTTCTAGGAAAAAAAAAACAATTAGACAGTGGTGATGTGCTGTGAAGAATAAAGTAGAATTGAAGCAAGAATGAGGGGTTTTGGTGGCCCTGTGTAATAGAATAAATTATGTGTTCTCCATTTATGAACTAGCCAGCATAATGAAAATAAAATATTGTATAAATATGAAAGGTGTAGAAAATACACTTTTAAAAATTAAATAATAGTATTAAATAACATATAACTTTTTCCTACTCCTGACTTTTTGATTACAGAGGTTTTTAATAATAAAAATGTATTGTGAAACAGTTATTCACTATTTCAAACACTAGAAATTGATGTATAAATTGAGTTTTTTTCAGGGGAGTATAATCACATGGCAGGAGATCTTGTATAATTGTATTATCCAATCCATTTCAACACATAGTTTTACAACAGACGTAATGTGAGCACAAGCAGAATTACATCTATTCTCCATTCTAAACTAATTATCACATTTTTTAGCTTTTAATAACAGCATAATGTGGCAGTGCTGCTAGGTGACAATTCATACAAGCAAAAGACTAATACAGTAGGACAGTAAGAGTAATGGGAAAAGACAATCTGTGAATGAATAAAACTTTCAGGAAAAAAAACCTAAAAAATTATAACAAATTACAGCTGCCTCTGGATTTTCATAGCTGTGTGCTGGATTTTTCATGAGGAATAATAAGGGTGATATTGCCTCCTGCAGCTGGACAAGGTGGACCCTGTTTCTATGCCAAGTTTACAAGAGGGTGTACTGGATTGTACACTCTCATTCCTCTTTGGAGCAAAGACCTTGTTTCATGTTCCTCCTATGAAATGTGAATCCAAAGGGAAAACATGCCACTAATCTGTGGATATGGAAAGCAATGCAGCAGGTGAAAATAGTGATGGGGAGTAGGAGGTAAAACAGACTTGAAAAAAGCAAAAAAAGGTGGAAAAGTGTAAACTTTTTGACTCTCTCTGTGCGGCCCATGGTTCCCTTCCTGATGAGCAGCACCTGTCTCTCCCTGCAATGTGGAAGCCTTTGCAGCTCTGTGCTGCCCTCATCATAATTTCCACATCTGTATTTTCTCTGTCTGCCCCAGGTTACCAGAGAGGAAGTGGTGACACTGAGTCACTCCCAGCATGGGGCTTGTTGGACTTACCCCAATCAGCCATTTAGACATCTCCATATCTCCATATCTCTAGTAGGGATCTTATCTCAGGCGGGATTTAAAAGGTGGTGGGATGGCTCCTCTGAATGTTTCTTGGGTATATTAGAACACACAAAATCCTATAAAAAGTAGGAGCAAAGATTTGTGTAGTACAGTCAGGTGCTTGAAGGAAAATATAAATGAAATATATTTTGTCTGTAGTTCTTCAAATTTCTAGCAATTCGGAATTGAATATACTTACAATTCAACCTCCTGAGTATTATGGATCATTTAGTTACTGGCATCATTTTTTTCTGTTCCTTTTAGGGTGCCTAATTTTTCTTTTTAATAATAATTGCCAAAATCAAAAGAAATTTTCTCAGAGTTCTGGCCAATACTGAAAGTGGTAAAAGTCCAAGGTGGCAACAGCAAAATTTCTTCATTATCTTTTCCTACTTCCTTAATTCTCCTCAAGAAAGAGGGCCCTTGTTGTGAAAACCTTCATTCCAAATTATCTACTTGTACTGGGTGTGTTTGTTATGGTTGAGAAGACACATAAAAACACACACAAATAACTAATACAATGTCTTTCCATTTAAGATGAAATTGCAGTTTGTGGAAAACAGGGAGCTGTAAGAGTGATTTCCCACTCAGCTTTCCCCACAACTCCACTGTTTTTTTCTCCCTGGTAATCCTTTAAGATGGATATTACTATGATTCACCATCTTTAATTGGATGAGCAATTAGAAGTTTGGGCATTCATTATTTATCTGAACTCTGCAAAACTGGCCTGGGATTTGCTAGAGAACTGGATGTCTTGGGAAATTTTCTATCATCATTTGGTCATGCATATTACCAATGTATGGCTTTCTCCTGAGGGTTCTTCTCTTTTTTGAGAGTCTGATGCTCGGATTTATTCATATTTGGAAAAGGAATCATTTTAAATTTAGCTAAAAATTCATGGGAATTAGAAACAAAATTAATACAGGAGGATAATGGACCAGCATGAGGTTTTAATTAATCTTTGTCTTACTCTGGGATGTGGAAAATGTCAATTTGCACTAGTTCCATGAAGGATTAAGACGAGTAATATGTACAGTCCATTTAGCTTTGAAATAAAGCATAAAGAAAATAAAATTGAGAACTTTTGATTCAATGTGACACTAAAGGGGAAGAGAATTAAGCAGTTATTAAATAGAGCTGGCTCAATTACCACCATTGGAGGTGACCTGAACAAAATACAGCTGGTTTTACCAGACACCATTTACATCCCCAAGCCACATTTAAAATGATGTTGCCAAAACCAGAATTCAAACAAATGTTTTCTGTTGACTGCTGTGCAGGCCAGAACATCCCATTTGTTCCACTGAAACATCAAAAAAGATTGGGGAAGAAGCCAAATGAGTTAACTGAGGAGATTCTGGCTTTGTGTAATCCACACTTCATACCTTGTCCCCCTGAGTATAGATCCAGCTGCAAAAAGGATTGAGAGGGAAACAGACTGGATGTGTGAGATCTATAGTTTATGAGGACCTGGCAGTGAACATCTCCATGAAAGTGGGCAGGGAGCTACCTTAGCAACTCTATGTGTAAAGTGAATCTCATGGTCCAGGTCCAGAAAAATACTTATGCTCATCTCAGCCAAATTGTCCCTATTCCCTTGGTTTAGTCATTAGAGAAATTTGATCTTCTTTAAAGAACTAATTTATTGAAGGGATTAAGACATTAGGCAGAAACTCTATTACTATTAATAATACAAATCTGACTTGCAAGGGTAAAATAAATGATAAATAAGTCATCAGTCCATGTGGATTTGGTCTATCCCTTCTTCTTCAGTCTTTTGTCCAAGCCTTCTTTTTGAATCCTCTACCAATTCTAAGAGTTGCAACTTTCCAATTTTTTCAGTAAGTGTCGTGGTTATTTCCATTCCTAACTTCAGGAACCTGGATTCTATATGTTCCCTATTTGTTATGAAACAGGGAACAGATGGAAAATTCCTTCTAAGAATAAGTGCCCCCTTTTCCTCCACTTGTCTGCTACCATTCTAAACAAATGCTATAGACCTGCTCTCCCACCCTTATCTAAATTGTCTTCAGACTCACACCCAAAAGACATTAGAGTACAGGACAACTCAAGAGAAATATTGGAAAGGAATAACAGATGACTTTAGAGAGTGTTTGATGGTGCCATGGAACATTCTGCTTTGGAGGAATGAGAATTGAAAAGTTGCCTCCTCCCACCCTTCATTGTGGTTGAACAGTACCTTCCACCCTTCCAAGATTACTGCACACGTCCTCTTACTTTTAAGGCAAATTTTTGGATGTGGAAATTACATTGACAAAACTGAGTATTGCATCCAGCTCTGGGGTTCCCAGCATAGGAATGATATCAACCTGTTGGAACCAGTCCAGAGGAGGCCACCAGAATGATCAGAGGGATGGTGCAGCTCTGCTGTGAGGAAAGGCTGAGAGAATTGGGATTGTTCAGCCTGGAAAAGAAAAGGCTTTGGGGTGATCTAATCTTGGCCTTCCAGTACCTAAAGAAGCAGACAAGAGAAATGGTGAGAGAATTTTTACAGAAGCTTGGAGTGATAGGACAAGGAGGAATGGCTTCAAACGGAAAGAGAGTAGGTTTAGATTGGATATTGGAAAGAAATTCTTTACTGTGAGGTTGGTGAGGCCCTGAACCAAGCTGCCCAGAGAAGCTGTGGATGTTTCATCCCTGGAGGTGTCCAAGGCCAGACTGGATGGGGCTCTGAGCAACCTGATCTGGTGGAAGGTGTCCCTGCCCTTGTGTCAGGGGGTTGGAACTGGATGATCTTTGAGGTTCCTTCCAACCCAAACCATTCTATGATTCTATGAATATTCTATGAACCTCTCAAACACAGTTTTGCTGATAGTTTCTTTAAATATGTTATCATTCTCTTTTTATTTTTTATCTAGATAAAAAGAAGTGAAATAGTGACATCCACTCTTATGGGCCATTCAACTGGCAAGAAGGTCTTGGGCAGCTTTTTTGTATATTTTCCCTTAACATCTCCAGTAATGAGAACTTTTTTTTTAAACTACCATGTTCATTCACTAATTAATTAGAAATATCATATAACAAAGAGGGTAAAAGGGGAAACACAAGGAAACAAAATGTGCTGTACAGCATAAGACTGATGAGAAACATGAAAATAATAGCAGAGAGTAGATTAAATAACAGAAGAAAAAAGATTGGAGAGTATAAAAAATAATTAATACATTGAAAATAGATTAAGAAGTAGAGAATTTGAGCAATGGAATGAGATGATTACTAAAAACTTTTTATAGGGATATGCAGAAGGCAGTAAATCACCTCACTTATCTGGTAGGACTGCTCTGGAGAAAGAGGAGTAATTTGAGCTCACTGGAATAAGAACTGTATTCTGATTGATTTTGGGCAGAGTCTGAAGGAACCTCTCTGGCTACAGACTGAAAGGAGCTGCTGAAGATCACGGAGGAGAAATCCACCAGAAAATGAAGCAGCAAGGTGGCCACAATTACTCAGGAAGATCCTCAGCTGAGAGATTGCTCAGAGAAAGTATCATCTGCAATGGTTTCTCTGCATACAACATATGAATTTACACAGCTTTTTGGTCCAACTCACACCTATTTGTTATGATTTATTTGGTCACTGGAATAAGTACTTTAGTGTCACAGGATCATGGAATGGTTTGAGTTGAAAAGGACATTAAAGATCACCTTGTTCCAACATTCCTGCCATGGGCAGGGACACTTTCCACTAGACCAGGTTGTTCAGAGTCTGGACTAGTCATACCTAGAGTAAAACTGGTAGATCTTTTCCTTGTCAATCCAGTAACTAGCACTTTGCCCTTTTACAATCCCTTTTATATAGTATAAAATTTCTTATTATGCATTTGATGAATTTTCATGGTATTTCAATAAAACATTAATTTGATTTGGTTATGCTGTTCCTCCAGCTCTTATTTCTAAATTTATGGGCATTCTTGAATTATAGAATCAGGAAGAGTTTGTGTCTTTTCTTTTTTATGTATTTCTTTTCAGTCTGCCCATCAATTCAAGAAACATTTAGGACAAATATTGCCTCCATATCTGTTTAACTCCACTAGCTTGTGCATTTGAGCATCTACTTAACCAGAAGCTTTGCAGATTGGTAATAGACTCTTATCTATGGCTGCACTTGAAATGGTTAAACACTGAGGACATTTAAGGTTAAGAAAGCTTCTATCAGTTCTTCCCCATTCTTAATAAATATGTGTCCACAGCAGAAATTAAAAAAGAAAGAAAGAAAGGAAAGAAAAGAAAGAAAGAAAAGAAAGAAAAGAAAGAAAAGAAAGAAAAGAAAGAAAAGAAAGAAAAGAAAGAAAAGAAAGAAAAGAAAGAAAAGAAAGAAAAGAAAGAAAAGAAAGAAAAAGAGAACTTGTACCTTTTTTCCCCTAAAATGCCTTGAAATCATAATAATTTGAACACTATTTTTAAATTTCTATACCTAGGCTATACCATGATCCCTGCAGGTAGTCAGGTGATATTTTAGTCTCATACAAAGCCGTTGACATCAATAGAGACATAGAAATTGTTACTAATCAGCATGAGCAAGAACAATCCAGTACAAAGACATAATTTATATGATGGAAAACAAGACACTGTGTTTGAAATTGGAGACATACAGGTGGAAAAAAATTTGGGAAACAATTTTAATTTTCTTATGAGGCTTTAGGGAAGAATTTTTTATCTCACTTCTGCTTGTGACTCCATTTTGTGTAGAACAAAAAACATTCTGATTTTTTAAGCTTGAAAGCCATATAGCATATGATCCAGCTTCTAATAATCTCATCTCTAGTGTACCAACATATGTAGCTTGATCCCACACTTCAGTTTGATGCCACATGAAAGCCACTTCACAAACCCAGCACTACATCTCCAACTACACTTTTCAAACTGCACTGCAGAGCTTAACCGGCGATTTTTAAACACTTGTCTTTGTCCTGCTGTTATCTAAGTAGCCAGCTAAATACACATTTCCCATATTTAAAAAAGGTGGGGTTGTACTTTCATGATATACATATATTTCATTTTTTTAAAAATCACAATATCAATTTTTATGACAGATCTCTGCACTTGAAATCTGTTTTAATTCTATGCTATGTCAGGAAAATTTCACTCTTTATGAATGAGCTGATTAATTTATGTCAAACATCTAACTGACATCAGGGATGTTTTTACTGTCTACTCAATGTTGATTGCATGTAAAGCATATGGCAAAGTGCATAGAAAGAAAGGATTTGGGGTTAAGCTGCCTAAAATGAATCAATCTACTCTCCTGTACCTATGAGTTTTAGTCTACGTTCAGATTCTATTTCCAAGCTTTGAAAACTGCCTGGGACATACATTGATATAGCTCATACAATTAAAAAACTATCATATCTTCCTCAAAAATGTAAGTATTTTGCACATGCACAAATTAATATTAGCAAATCTATTTAAAAAAAAAGTCTAACATAATTTTTAGTCAAGGTAGTATCTCTGCTCATTAATTCCATGTTAAAGGGCTACTTCTGTTTAATGAACTCTCTACAAAATTTTATTTTTAAACTACTTTTTGGAGGAATACATAAAGACATCTAATGCACAAATAAAAATAAGACACCACAAAATAATCTCATCTTTTCACAAAAAGTTTCCAAGGGATGGCCCCTTCTACCATATGAAACCAACATGTTGTACTTCAAAATAGTGAACAAAATTAAAGTGGATTTTTAGCAGAAATAAGGAACAATTTCTTAATAACTAGTTGCTTTTTAATCCAGAAATTATTTCTCCTGTTACCTTTCCTGTTTTCTCCTCATTATCAAGGAGTATTGATGTGGAGTTTTTGGAAAGAATATCTACTTGACTGCTGAAGATAGGGGGTGGTTTGCTGTGCAGTTGTTCTTGATCCTCATTGCTGGTTTATCAACTTCTCTCCTTCATTTCTCATTATTCAATCAACCTTTCCTATCTTTTGAGGGACACGTGCATCTCTCTGTTCTCATTCATGGGTTCAGCATCACCTGCTTTGCACCTTCCCTCTCCCTGAGGTCCATCCTTCCAAAAGGCCTGAGCCAACTGCTGGATTCAGGCAGTCTGCACATCCAGTGAGAGGGCATTAAATACAGCTGGGAGAGCATTACCAGAATAGAGAGAGAGTTTACTAGGTGCCTGAGGAATTGAGGTACCACCTTTTCTTGAATCACAACTCATCCCCAGCCCCTAAAACTCTTTAGAGAGCAAAGGTTAGCAGAGCAGGATCTATAAAGTACCCACATCCTAACCATGAGAAGACCAGGAGGGTGTGCTTCACAGCACATCAACATTTTAAACAACAGGTTAGGCCACTGATCATTGCCTTCCATAGCAAATGTCCCTTCCAAAGTGATCCTGGACTGTGTGGGGTATCAGTCTTCAGGCCACATTATTTACTAAGAATAAGATCATAGAATTATAGAACAGTTTGGTTTAGAAATTACCTAAAAAATTATTTAGTTCCAACCTCTATGCCATGGGCAGAGACACCTTCCACTAGACCAGACTGTTCAGTCAATCAAGTCCTGCCTCTGAGCAGTCTTGCAGATTTAGACATATCTTAAATATGGAGGATACTTAGTCAACTCTAAGGAAAACCTGCATGGACTTCCTTTTTTATATGCTTTCTGCTTTCAATTTTCCTAATAATACAGGTCTTTAATGACTGCTAATTGGGTGCTAACTGCCAAAGGAAAATTTTAGATTCCCAAACACAAGTCAGAAACATGGTTCTAAAGGAGATATTTGCATGTAATAATATTATATTAAAAAAGAGTTTAGTAACATGAGTTATTCTTGCTATTTATCAGTATTATCACATGAGGAAAGGCTGCAAGAGCTGACACTGTTTAGTTTGGAAAAGAGAAAGCTCAGCTGGATCTTATCCCCATATCTAAATACCTGATGAGAAGGACTGGAGGAGAAGGAACCAGATTCTGCCGACTGACAAGACACAAGGTAATGGGCACAAATCAAAACCCACCAAATTCCATCTGAGTCAAAAAACCCCTACACTTTTGAACTGTGAGCATGCTCAAATGGTGAAAGACTTTGTGCAGAGCTTTAGCCAAACAGTATTTTTAAAGCTAGAACATTACTGTGTTTTCAGTGCTGTCCTTGTCACAAATCCAAAATAAAGCACTACATGAGCTGCTATGGAGAATATTAACTTTATCCCAGCCAAAACCAGCACATATCACAATGATTATGTGATTATAATAGTGTATAGCTTCCCCCGTCTATTTATAGTGAGCCTTTCTTTGTAATACACATTGTAGAACAGCGTAATGAAATCTTTACTGAAAGACTTTTTATTGCATGGATTAACTCCTCAGAAGGCTGCTGTCAGTTAAACATATGGCTAACAACAAACTTCACATTTTAACACAATCACATTTTTAAATCAAGAGAAATTTCTGGGGTAAAAATAAACATTGTGAATGAGAGTAAATATATTCATCAATTTTATAGTCCTGTGACTGCATGGCTCAGTTTTCATGTAGGTATGCCTAAATTTGCACATGCATTCAACCCCCTGCATAATCTGAATGAGGAGATTTCACTGCAGAAAATTCACTGTAGAAGAGTTAGAAATGGGAAAAGGATAACCCAGTTACATATCTTTTTCTCCACACTTTCCCTAATGATTTATATCCCCTCACTAAAAGAGATATACTTGTCACAAACCCCCAGACTGAACAATGTGTGGCCTCTTTTTAAAACTGAAGAGGGGGAACAGGTCAGTCATTAGAGTGAATAAGACCCTCATTGATTTTAATTGAATCCTATTGATTTGCATAGAAGACAATTAGTTTGAATTGACTTTTATTGATTTGTGCCTAATTGGACGCAATTAAAACCCAGTGACTTGCATTGAACAAACTAAATTGCACTGACTAATTGGACTGAACTGAAGCTCGTTGGAGTGAAGAGTGTTCAGAGAGATGAGCAAAAAGCCTGTGATTGCTTTTAATAAGACTCCTATGCTGTTGATGAGTGCCTGCTGAAATCTGAGTAAATGTCATTATTAAAGACCCTCTTTGTAAAACAGTGTTGTTTGCACGTGACTTGTGATTACCTTCAGCTGCTGGCTTATTTAATTTATAATATTTTTTTTGTCTCTTGCCTAGGGATCTTGCCAAAAAGCAGGAATTCAATTTAATTACTTTTAAGAAGTGTTGTAACACTTCTTTTTTTTTTGCTGAAAAATCCATCTTGCAGATGTAACCCACTTCACAGGTGGCATTATGAATGAGTCTAGCCAAACAGGGGTGTCATTAAAACATCCAGACAGGACCTTCACACTCCTGTCTTGATTCTTCCATTATGCAGATGGTTCACTATATTCATACAAACAGTACCATCAAGTGACTTGCAGTGCAGGGCAGCTTGATGGAGCCCTGCCCAAATGGAAGGTTATCAGATGCAGCTGAAGTGTAATGAATCCTATAAATAATTTGATGGCTTTGCTAAAATCATTGAATAATTTTTTAATTAAGATCACCAACATAAATTAAGATAGCACCGTTCCACCAGAAATCAGTGATTCCTTTGCTTATTGAATCTTTATAATATATAATGATGTCAATCAAGGCTATGCAGACTGTGGTTGAGTTTGGACTGAAAGATGGTCCTCTTCAGCTTTTGAAAGATTCTGAACCCACCCTGTTGTACTCAGCACACGAATGCAGGAAGCACAGCTGTTAGGAGGCATCACCATGGCTGGGGCAGGAAGGTGCCTCCAGACAGACAATTCTTCAAACTGCAGGAACCCTGTAGGTCTGTGTTTTAGGCTGCAAATCACAAAGTACAGCAGTGGTGGTGGTGGTCACTACATGCCTCAATCTAGTAGAGGAAAAGATAATCCAGCAGATAAAAGACTTTAATTCCCCAACAGTTTGAAAAAGAAAATATTGGAAAGGAAGGGACTTCCTGGGCCACAATGACCAGCGCTTTTCTGTCCCAGGCATGTATCATGTGTTCCCTTACATAAACCTATAACCTTAGTATAAAACTAAATTTTTACCCATTTTACTCTTACCAGGATATTCTTTATGTCTCATTTCTTCCATGGGAATCAATGTCTAGCTTTCAGTATCTGCCTAGTCATAGCTACTCTGTGCTTTAGCAGAACTTGTCTCTCACTAATGTTTACTCCCCTGACATATTTATAGATCACAGTTATATTCCTTGACAGTCTTTGTTTTATTATGCTAAATAAGCCAAGCTTTTTCAGCACGCTCTCACGAGGTATGGTTTTTCATTGCCTGTGTACAATCATTTGTCTCAATACCTATTCTAGCCTGAATTGTTATTTTTTTTACTTACACGTGAATGATCAGAATTGTTACACAGATACAAAAAGTGGAGAGAGAGAGAGAGAGAGGAAGAGAGGAAGAGCAAAAGAGAGAAAGAGAGCGAAAGAGAGATAAATTTGTTGAGATTCTGGTAGAGGGTAATGCCACGATAATTTAATTTGCCCAAACAACTATATGACATCTGATGATGATGGGAACCCCTATTACAAGACTGGGTCTTTGCATCAGTATCTTCACCCAAATCAAGAAAGATGTGCCAAACCACTATTTTGTTCGGTTTGTACAAGCCAGATGGTCCAACTGACATGCAAACCTCAGGACATATGCACCTCTTGGTTGTTAATGCACCTTAAACATGTAAAAAACATGCCTTGAATGTCTTAACTGCATACAAAAGGAGTTTCTACACAACCAGATCTGCAAGAAAAAATTTCTATTGCTTATGTTCAATGATATTATCTATGCAAAACACTCCTGTAGTAGGAGTGCTGTAAAAAGTCTTTGGCTTAGCTCACCCAAGAGTTCACTCAGCCAACCTAGATGTATAAACTGGTCTTGATGCAGAAGAAGCTGATTCAGGTAGAATTTGCAGTTTGAAATTCCCACCTGAACAGCTCCTGTAACAAACAGTCCAATACTTAATTCTAAATTCTAAAAATACTTATTTCTAAAAGCTGGATCAGTCACCTGGTTTTGACTTTTGATGCTGTCTCCAGGCAATCCATTATCCCACCTGTGCAGGTGCCTGTCCAGAAACCTCTTGACCCATGGCAGCAGGACTCTGAGTGCACTGGTTGTGCACACAGGCACAGCTCTGGAAACAGATATTCCACTGTTATAACTAAAGAAAAAAACTTAAATTTCATAACCTAAATCCCATAATCCTGCCACAACTGTATAGAATATCCCAATAGAGTTTTCATTGGAAAATGGCACAAAGACTTTGGTATTTCTACAGAAATTTCATCCTCTGATAAAAGGAAAGATCTTTTTTTCTCCCCACAATTACCTCACATTATCCATATTCATCCTTTGAGGAGATAAAATGACAGAATTTTTCTCTGTCCTACGTGGCTAATGAATTATATAGAAGGAATATTACTATTAAGATCCATGTTCAAGAAGCACTTTTGTTAGGAAATATACATTTACAAGAGATACATTGGTCTCCTTTGTTCATAAATTTCTTGAAAAAAATATTGAATTTTCATTATAGAGCATGTTCATTTTTTTAAAATGAAAGCATGAAGTCTTTTGTTCTAAGTGACTTCTTATTTGAAAATATAGGGTAATTATTTATAGAGTCTATGACAGAGTATCAAAAGTGAGAATTCTCTGTGCTCAGCTTTGTGAGACCATCAACCTCTGGGACTAATTCAAGAATGGAAAAAAGGGTACTATCTCAAAAAAGAAACCAATGATCTAAAGATCTTTTTGATCTAAGGATCATAATGGTCTATTGAGGGTATAATATCAATGAGGAAGAAAAAACTCTGGAACAGCCTTCTGCAATTGATTAAACACTTAGTAACCCTTCACAGACTTTTTATGAGCACGTCTTTAATATAACAAAATATTTCCAGCACTGTTTTAATTCTAGATTTTCTTTAATGACTACTAAAGTATCATAAATGAATAATTTCAAATATCATCTATTTCTGCTACAATGTGGTAGGGATTTTTAATCCACATTTTAGGATCATCTTTTGCATCACTGACATTTATCTTCACAATCAGAAACTGTGCACATACCTTTATTACATTGCTGTAATTTCATACAGATTTTCTCATTACTGGAAAAGTGTTTTTCCTGAGTCAATTTTGCATTTAAATTAACCATTTTGTATTTCATTCTAATTTCTTAATTCCATGGCTAGCTTTTGTCTCTGATTTTTACAAAATTAAGGGTGATGGCCATAATAGTGACAGCTAATTTTTTTTTTTTAAATTTGGCATCCAGCTTCCTGTGCTTCAC
The DNA here is from genome assembly GCA_013400955.1 of Drymodes brunneopygia. Classification (NCBI taxonomy): domain Eukaryota; kingdom Metazoa; phylum Chordata; class Aves; order Passeriformes; family Petroicidae; genus Drymodes; species Drymodes brunneopygia. Next base: position 183,676 of record VZTZ01006655.1, on the reverse strand, counting down.
TGAATTTCTTTGATTTGCTTGGAAGGGAGTCTGAGTGGGGGGAGAAATCTTTACATGAAGCCAGTTTTAGTACAGAAATACAACAGAGGAGGAATTTTCATCCAGAGTTATTCCCATGTATAGGATTTGTATTTTGTTTTCTGGAGTGCTGATTCTCTGTATTGGAAGAAAGCACTCGCAGGCTCCTGACCACACACATTAAAGGTTGCTGTGACTTTGAATGAGAGATGAAAGCTTGTGATTCCAAACACATAAATGCATTTAATGCAGGCACACTTGAGAAAGTCGCAGAAGATTTGCCAGCACAGTATTATTTGTACTGTCTAGGCCAGTATATAAGAGCATCATTACAAAGCAAAATAAGTCCAGAAGAACCCAATCCATCTCCTGAACATTCATTGCACTTCTATTTGATGATCCAAGAGCACGGTCTTGCAAAACCACACCAAAGAATTCTGGGACAAAAGAGCTTCACTTTGCCTCTTGAAAGGTGATGTCTTGCTGCTTACTGTCCCAGAAAAACAAACAATATCTCCAAAGCTGGACCTGCAAATTTATCTTTGTGTTTAGCAATCAGAATGGAAAACACTCAGGAGGGTTTTTTCGTCAGTGGTTGCCCTTCTCAGCCCCTCACCAAATTTCACTGCAGGGAGTCATTGTGGTCACAGGGAATACTCCAAATTACCTGGGGACACTTGACTGCATCCAGAATGTTGTGAAAATACCTTTTTTTCTGTCTCAGTCACAATAAGAACTTCATATGGCTGGGTTATGGTTTGTTTGCTGAACCAAAACACTTCTCATCAGGTGTCTCAATAGACACAGTTCATTGAACTCTAATCCAAAGCCCTTTGACCCAATACTGACCTAGATTTTGATAGGTTTCTATTCAGACCTAAGCCTGACCTCTGCTAGCATAAATCGTTTTGGCTGCAATTATTGCTTCCTGTTATCAGTTTCTTTTAGCACATTTATATCATCTTCTGGAAATCCAGAAGAGAGAAAAAAGTTTTTGTTGTATTCCACAGTTCTTCTCCTATTCATTTTCTAATGTCTTCCTATATTTTTGGCCCATGAGTTTCATCTCTTTTTCTATAAATATGTAAAGTTTATGACACATTTTAATCATAATTATTCAACTTCTAAACCACAGACTAAGAATCTTACACACTCACAGTTCTCTGTTGTTTCTTTCTTTCTTTCATTCCCTTGCCCACTGCCTCATCTTGCTCATCCATCATATTTCAGCATAAATTTATCTCTTTTCCTTCTGATGCACTCTGACCTCTGTTTCCTGGAAGAGTCCCCCAATGTGCAGCTTTCACCTCACCGCCCTTGCTGTCTTCTCATAGCTTTTGTCTTCTCCAAACTTTAAGGATCTTATATCCTCCGAAGGCATCCCTCATGTGCCCTGTGGCCTTCGCTACTCTCAGTCCTTGAAAAACCCTTCTTCTTCCTCCAAATTTGAGTAGAAAATAGGAGAAATCTGAAGCAGTTGTTTCTGCCTCTTCTTTGCTTCCCTGAAGTGCAGGAGACTGAAAGAAAGGGGATGAAAGAGAGGTCTGCACAAAAGAAAGGTAGATCACTGTAGAGGGAGTAGCCTGGAAGGCCAGAGGTCCTGTTCTGAGCTTTCAGATGAGAGGAAAAGGATACAAGGATGAAGGCAGGCAACAGCTTCTACTGCTTCCTTATGGGGAAGAGAATGGCCATCACCTGTCAGCATGGTTCTCTCAGCCTCTTTAGCTCTTTGAATGCCACTACAGTACAAATAAATAAAAGTTATTGCACATTCTAACTCCTTATCAAGAGGAATGGTCTTTCATAGCACGTACATGCTGGTCCCTGGAGCACTTAACACATTTAATTTCAGACTATGCGAAACTCAGGCACAATTATCTTTTATGTGAAAGAAATATTTGCAAGCTCTGTCTATATTATCAATTATTAAACTCAGACAATTAGAAACACATTTAGCAGATCCTGCGTGCATCCATTTCCATGTCCCTGTATACCTGCTTCTACATGGGGAGAAAAAAAGATCTGAATTAGAACCTCCATTAAAAGGACATATGCCTTTAGCATTTTCTTAACCTCTAATTGCAGTGTCATCTGCCATAACCCTTCAATATAAATTTTTAAAGCATATTTTCTTCCCTTTCTTATTCCACTTCAGGACACTTGGGAAATGAAAGATTTCTGAGTGTCTGTTCAAAATAAAACCAGCATAATAGCTTTAAATTGAATAATGGACAGTTTGAGATAAATAAAAGAGTCAGAAATCATAGAATCCTAGGAGGTTTTGAGTTGGAAGGGACTTTAAGTATCATTTACTTCCAACTCCCCTTCATGGGCACAGACACCTTCCACTATACAAAGCTGCTCTAAACAAAATATGTCAAAATATGAAACAGCATATGTTGCCTTCTTGGGCAGGAGGTCTTCCTTACTTTAGATAACAGAGGGCAAAAGAAAATAACTTAAAAAGGTATCTCTGGCTATAAAACCTGTTGGCCCATAGAAAGGTCTATGGATTCTCTAAGGAAGGGATAGAGTCTTTTGCCACCTAAAATTAGCAAGGAGAAAAATTAAAGAGAAACAGAGAGGAGTTTCAGGTTAGAGAAACTTAGTGTGTCTCTAAGAAGAGTTCCCTGTTGTTGTACTTCAACGGTGATGGACCAGAGAATGCCAATAATGAGTGAAGCCAAAGAAATTTAAATAATTACCAGGGCAAAAAGCCTGTACAGCTTTAACTCTAAACCAGCTGGGATAACAGGATGGACACTGTTTTCTAAATACGTTTTGTTTGGAAAAGTTTTCTTCCCTAAGGTCATGCTTGCAGTCAAAGGAAATTTAAAATCACCAGGCTCTGGGAATAATTAAAGTTCTTTATTGAAATTAGTTGAATATAAAGGCAAAAAAAATCTATTTACTGTGGGAAGGACAAAGAGAGGCTGATGCTGAGAGGAGACAGTGGTCCTTCTTGCTTCTAGAGAACTTCCCAGGTTCTTTGAATGGAAGTTCCAATGAGGAATTATGTGAACTGCTATAGGCACTCAACTTCCATCCCTTCAGCTGGTTTTGCACTTGCTCTAAGAGCTTTTGTTCCTCTAAGGGGTTAAAACATAGTGCTTTATTTGGAAAGCAATTCTTCATTTCTGCATCACTGCAGGTCTGTTCTCACATTTTACTAAAAGGAAACTGCTGTAGGGTCCAATCACCCCTGCTGGGCCTGCTCAAGTGGCCAACTCTTATGCAACTTCAGAGCAGCTAAAGAACACCGGTCACAAAGGGTAAAGGCTGAAGGTGGGATGCCAAATTCAAATCCAGTGAGACCTTGGGAAAGAGTACAAAGGCTACTAGTTAATAAATGAGACTATGTGCAATTAATACATATTCTAAATATTAAGGTGATTGCAAAAGAAGAAACAAATTCAGAAAATATAGTAGCTAGTTTCTAGTGCCCCCTTCTGCTATTAGTGATGCTCTTTTCTATAGTATAATTAAGCTCATTGTGCACCTGAATTTGTTTTCATGCTGATCTGAATGTAATTTGGCTGGATTGCAATACAGCACATTAAGTCTGCTTGAAGATGAACGAGACTTAAATGGCTGAAACCTACACCTCAGTTTTTATTCTCTTTTTTTTTGGTTATTGTTGTTTGCTTGCTTGTTTTGTTTGTTCAATTCTAATTTAGTTTTTCAGATGATGTGCACATGCAGAATGCTACGAAGTCTTAATGATGTGTGGCTCGTGCTTAACCAGGTGCTTTACGATGTCTAAAGCAATAGCTTTGCTTTTGCAGCTCTGAAACAAACTCACCTTTAACATAAAATATGGATCCAAGTGCATAGGGAAAGGGACAAATGTTTAACAAACAGGTTTATGCTTCAGACAACCTTTTAGGAAAGTACTGGAATAAAACCAAACAATACACAACCCAGAGCCAAGTCAAACCTTTCCATTTCCCTGTTCATTGCTATACGTACGTATATACAGAGAATATTTGGTGGGCATATTTGCTGGTTTCAGCTGGGGTGGAGTTAATTTTCTTTCCAATGGCTGGTGTGACGTTGTGTTTTGGATTTGTGTTGATAACACAGAGATGGTTTTGTTATTGCTGAGCAGGGCTTACACAGAGCCAAGGACGTTTCTGCTTTTCATACAGCCACGCTGGGGAAGAAGCTGGGGGTACAGGGGAGGTTGGGAAGAGACACAGCCAGAACAGGTGACTCAGGTTCAGCAAGGGATATTCCAGTGACATATTCAATATATAGAATAGGGGGAAGAATGAGAAAGTGGGGGATGTTTTTTATGATGGACTTTGTCTTATCAAGTCACAGTTACACACGATGTGGCCCTGCTCTCCTGGAGATGGCTGAACACCTGCCTGCCCTTGGGAAGCAGGGAATTAATTATTTGTCTTTCTTTGCTTCTGTGCTTTCTTTTGCTTTCCCTATTAAACTGTGTTTATCTCCATCCATGAGTTTCCCAGCTTTTCCCTTCCAGATCTGCCCTCAGTCCCATTGGTGGGGGAGTGAGTGAACAGCTGCTGGGGGCTTGGCTGCTGGCTGGGGTGAAACCACAACTTTTAATCATAAAAGTGAATTCAACAATTTTTTTTTTTTCTATTGAATTCAACAATTTTTTTTTTATTATTATTTTCAGAGGACTCTTCAACTAAACTGCTTCAGCATAACAGCCATGTAAAACCCTTCCTAACATCTTGGGAAAATCTGTGAGTGGATGTAAAGCACCTGGGGATTAGGTAACAAAACTTGTCTTCTTTTTGAGAGAACACAGAACCTGGTTCCACCTTAAGTGAAGATGCAGCTTTTCTTTGTTGCTTTTACTGTGGAGCTAGGATGGAGTTCAGCTCCAGTTAAAGATCTTTACACATAGATGTATACCTGTAGGTGCCTGAACAGTACATGGAAATTCACTCTGCCCTGGATTATAAGGATGGGGTACCACTCCTGGTTGCAAATCTCACAGCAGATCTATTTATAAACCATGTAAATGGATGCCTTGGATACACTGTGACATCACAAAAGGAACTAAATATCTGTGGTTACAGAGAAAAAAAGGGGGAAAAAATCAAGTCCATCCTGGTTAATCAGCAAACTAGGTCTGTAGTGGGAACTTAGACATCCTGCTATTTATAGACTGTTGTGTACAGAATCCTGCATGGAAGTACCTTGATTCTGAGCTAAATCTTAACTGACTGTGCTGAATGGGCAATGCCTGTAGGAGGGAGGCTCAGAAGGAACTACCATTTGAAGATCACCAATTACATTACAGTCATTAAATCCCAAACAAATAAAATAATAAAAAAAACCAACCAAAAATTGCTGTATATATATATATACAAACAGGAAAACTGAATATGCAATATAGGAAGTCTAAAGAACATGAAATTTACAACCACTGTCAGTATTAGATAGTTGATATAGATAAAGGTCATGAGTCAGGCATCTGAAGTCTGACTAATAAAGTCAGAGAGAGTTATTGTTTGCACAGTCCAGGGGTGTTGAGTGAGACATACCAGAGGGCTGGCACACACTGCTGCCAGTGTGTGTTACTCACAGTAACTGCACTATTACTTTCACTTAGACTCAGGCAGCCCCTGGAGTGATGCACTAGGGAAGAGGCTCTTTGGTGAATCAGCTACACTCTCAGCAACCAGTTCATGCATTAAAAGGACAGTTCACAACTTATGGCAATATCTTTTTTCTGAGCTAGAAAGACATAGGCTTGATGATCCAACATGGGTAACTGCATCTTGAAATTAGACTGTCCATTTATCTGGACCAGAGTGTTTTATTCATGGAGAACTTGAATACAAAAAGCGCTCTTTGAAACTCATTCACTCTTCATTAACTGAGCAGAAACCTTTGAGGATACACAGTTAGGTAAATTCTCATCTCCAAACAGAAGTCTGGGGTTTGTAAATTAATGCTGAGACTTTTCCTAAAGGTATCAGGTACGCAAAAAGTCCTTTGCACATTCGAGATTTCTCTCTTTATTCTGATCTGCAGTGTAGAGAATCTGGAAATAAATTATCCTGATCAGGACAGATTATGATCTGTGTTACCACCAGACTGCATTTGTTGCCTGTTCATGCTAAATATACTGCAACAGCATTAATCTAGTTAGTTTGTTTGCTTTTGCCTTTTTTTTCCCCTTGAGGGAAGGCATGACCAGATATAAGTGATTTCATGACTCAAGACTCTCTGCTTCTAACATCTGAAGAATTTAGAGGAGTGATTTATACCAGGGAATTCGAAGCTAATGGAAAACTACAGAGTTAAACCTGCTGACAGAGAGGTTCTGCTACCATATTGTTATTAAGTTATCAGGAAGTCCTTTAAATTTTCAACAGGATGTGCTTTCTGATTGAGCAGGTTAGCATAAGAAAGACAGACTCTAATGAATCAATCTCAGTGTTTCTTCCTTGCATGGCAAATGATATAGATTTCTCTGTTGTGTTCACTTAGCTGGCTGAGCTGATTGCATTTTGGTTGATGAACTGAATCTTTCAAAGCATTTAAATTGGAGGGGTAATGAGGGAGTTAGAACTAAGACTTCCATGCAACTCATAGCATGATGAAAGTGTAGGTAGATGAAATAAAGGCTCCAAACTTTTGCTAATAAAAGTCTCACTCTCATATTTGTTTCTTGGATTTTAGTTGATACTCTCTAAGACTGGTGGTTTCCAGGTGTAAATTAATTCTCAAGATGCCTTTCTGAATAAAAGTAGAGATCATTCTGCATTAGTGGGGGTGGAAGGTACTTTCCCACTAATCACAGAATCACAGAATATCCTGAGCTTGAAGGCCCCCAGAAGGATCAGCAAGTTCAGCTCCTGGCCCTGTGCAGGACATCCCAGGAATCCCCCCATGTGCCTGAGAGTACTGTCCAAACACTTCTTGAGCTCTGTCTGGTTTGGTGCTGTGAGCCCTTCCCTGGGGAGCTGTTCCAGTGCCCAGACACCCTCTGGGTGAAGAACACTTTCCCATTATCCAACCTCAACTTCCCCTGACACAGCTCCAGACATTCCTTCAGGTCCTGTCACCAGAGAGGTCAGTTCTGCCTCTGCTTCCCCTTGTGAGGAAGCTGTGGACTGTAATGAGTCTCCTCTCAGCCTCCTCTTATTACAGTCAACAATATTTGTATATTAGCAACCAGGAACATCTTGGAACTGAGACAGCCAGATATGAAATCAGTGGTCTGAAGAAACACTTTGCTAAAGAGAAAAGCAGTTTTAATATGTTCATTGACCAAGGCTTCTTACTTATCAGTGCAGTCAAATAATTTCCATTTTCAAGGGAGTTTTCTAGGATAAAGGTAAAAAAAAAGGACATGTTAAACACTGCAGCCCTGTAACTTCTGCTAACAGACCTCCTATCTCTGGTGTGAGAGGAACCTGGGAACAATTTGGACTCTACCAAGAGCATTTTGATCCACCTGGCAGTCCTTAGGTTTCAGAGTTATGAGGTGACCAACTGATTTTTGATCCCTATTCACCTCATGTGGCTTTTCACAGCCTGTGGTTTGAACAGCAGAATAAGGCTGTTAGTAACCAGCTGAACACAAGATTGCTGTATGGCTCAGGGTCCTTGGCAATCAGATGTTTGGTAGAAAGTCCTCACAAAAATCTTCTCTCCACACATATCAAGAACAGCATTCTCATTCTGTGAGCGCTAAAGTCTAGGAGTATATAAAGTTAGAATCTGCTGTTGAAAAAATACAGGACACTACCACTGTTGGCCCTTCAAAACTTGAGGGAAAAATTCTTCCCTTATTAATAAAATTAATAATAATTTTATAGGAAAGATATATGAACAACATACCTAAAACCTACCAGAATAACTAAAAACCATGGTTTAATCAGCTCAAATCTATTTCTGTTATGAGGCAATACCTTTCAAAGACAGATACTAAAACTGAAATGCCCTCGAAACTTCTCATCTAGATTAAATAAAAAATAAATAAATAAAAGAGAGTGCAGGGTAGAAGCTGATGCTTCCCTGTCCCTTCTAAAGGTCAGAAGTGCAGTATCAATACTGTGTCAATACAGCATCTCAGTTAAGATGATCCAGTAGTTCATTCACATTTACTTCAAGATAGTAACAAGTCAAATACCCAAAAGAAGGAAAGAAACAGTTTGAGGGACACTAAACATTTAAAGCATTTCAATAAAATTTAAAAAGGACAGTCAAGGTCATTTTGAATTTATAGAAAAGTAACAGCAGAAAAGAGAAACAGTAAGGTGCAATGACAGCTAGGTGGATGAGAGGGCAGACATTTCTGGTGTCAGTGATTTAAAGAAGGAAAGCAATTGTTATCTGTTAAATTAACACTAGACTGGAAAGAAAAATATCACTGAGACTTAAATATGACCACATTATTGTTAGACAGGAGATTTTAAAATACACTCAAATCTTATTAGTTAAATTATTTCTCCAATTTTTATTGTTTCTTCTTTTATTTTTAATATTCAGTGAAGCATTTTGCTTATTTCACTTGCTCCTCACTCATCACTGAATTACACTACAGGCTTTGACTTTTATTTGGCTAAATAACCACAGGTGATTCTCCCAAAACATTTTAATGGACAAAAGATGAAAAAACAACCCCAGTATTTCAGACCAGTATAGAAGCTACAGGGTAAGAAATGTATGTCTTTTTTAACACCAGAGTGCTTTGTTTGTTTCTTTTATAATAGAGAGAGATAAAAAGCTGTTGATGATAGCCATCATATTTCCACGTGTGTCAGGATGGAATGTGCAGAGCAAAGAAACAGGTAACACTTTTCTGAAGTCATTCCTGCCATGGTTAGATGTGCAACCACAGGGTTTAACTGTGAGTTTCAAAAAGCTTTTGATAAGGGCACTCATCTAAGATAATTGGTTATGGGAGATACAAATCTCCCAGGATTTAAAGAAGTTCTTAAAACTCAGATAAACTCCCCAGATGAAACTCTTCAGTTTTTGACTGATATGGAAAAGGTGAAAATCAGGTCAAAGGGGCAGAGCCTGTTCCCACTTCATGGGAATCCTAAATAAAAGTCTGATTAAAATTGTGTGGTGTGCTTTATGTCTTTGCAACCTCAGGCACCAAATGTTGAAATATATTAATTTAAAAGGCTATATTTGATTGCTTATATTTTCAAGGAAGTGCCAGCTCCTCCACTAAACTTACAAAAACCCCTTGCAATACTGCAGCTTGGGAGCAGAATGGTGGGAAAGCTCCCACTGGAAAAGGACCTGGGGGTGCTGGCAAACAATGGCTGAACAGGTTTTTCTGGCCAGATGCAGTATTTTGTCTGATTTGAAACACTATGCATGTAGATTTAGCAGTATATATGTGATAGTTACAATCCCCACCCCCCCAAATAAAAACCCAAGGAAGAAAGTCAACCCCTACAGATTTATTTCAATGTACTTGTTAAATGTTCCAAACCCACGTCAAATTCTGGTTTTTTAATCAGTAAAGACTTACTAAAAAACACTTTTCATATGATCCTAAATACTAAATAAATTTCTACCATGAATACTAACAAACTATTTGTTCAGAAGTGATCCATTGTCTTTCCCAGTCTGTATTTCAGCAGGACAAGAAGACATACACCCATTATTAGAGAAAAATCTATCACACTCAAATTCTGCCTCTTCTGGACCTTCCAAGTCTGACTTATCTCTCAGGTACAAGAGCTGCTGCTCTGCTGTAGTCAGCTACACTTTCATCACAGACTTATCAAGTAGGTAATTCTAATTTTGCACGTGCAATGATTTCACCTTCATGAATAGTGATAAAGGCTCAAAAAGATTCTGTTTTATTTGATTAGGAATGCATCAGCTTGTGGATCAAAGATAAATCTGGCCAGCAGCTGAAACTGGCATTCTCAAGTCTGCTTGATCCTGGAACTTGTTTGATTGTACCTCTTGCTTTGGTGAGAGGTCTTTTTCATGTTAACAATGAAGTAAAAATTACAGCAAATTTACTTAAATTTAAGTGGTTTTGCTCTTAAGTTCTTATTTTACTACCCTTTTTAAAAAAAAATATATATGGACAAAAGTTATGACTGTCACAATTTTTTTCCCTTGATTGAAGTAGCAGAGTCCAACCATAGTATGAATATTCATCATAGATTATTAAATGTATAATTCAATCTGTCCACTGATACCATATATTGCTTGATAATAGGAACTGCAAGAGCAAAAGAGTGCTTTGCATCAGTGATTCACAAATAGCATGTGTTAAAAAAAATTAAAGGTATTAAAGAGTGGAACACTAAAGTCCTGGGGAAATGAAATAACACTTCCAAAGCTAGGATGAGGCTGTGGATTATCCCAAAAAGCAAATGGAGTTCTGGCATATTTACATTGCTTCTTGGTTGCAGCACTGCACTGCTCTGTCAAAGGAACTCTGCAGCAGAAGTTTAAACTTTTTTTTCTCTTTACTGTGATACTTTGATATGAAAAAATGAAGAGGTGGGAAGGTGGGTTATTCTCATTTTTCATGAAGGCCCTGATTTTTAAAGTATAAATAGTTGTTAACTCGAGTCTCCTTCAACTGTAACTGGGCAATTAAAAATGCCTTTGCCAGTATTCCACATTCCAAACCCAGGAAAATGTTTTTAATTTGAGAGTCAAGACTAATTAATCCCTCTGCTTCATTCTTTAACCTGTGAATGACCACTGAGTGAGTAACAAACAACTCTTCCTGCTTTCTGTCACTGAACAAAGGGCTCCATCTTAGATTTCCAGCCATATCTTCCTGCTGAGGTAAAGAGTTCCAAAGGAACTGTTCCTGGGAACAGTGATGCTCCCTGGAATATCCCCTGTATGAGCTGTCTTGTTTATTCCCACTTTACTCCCATACATGATATAAGACATAGAACAGTTTCAGGTTCTTTCCCAGCTTGTGCTGTGTATGATCACCTTTCCACAGGGAAAAGAATGGGACAGAATGTTATGGATTTAAGGAAGTGTCTGCCATTAGGTCTCACTGCTGGGAGGCAGCCCTGGCACACAGACTTTGCTGAAGGTGCTGTGTGTGTCAGCCTGGGGAAAAGCCAGCCCTGTGAGAGCAGAATGAGCCCTTTCTTGGTGCAGACAAACCAGGTCAGTGCTAATACAAAGGAAACAGTCAAAGATGCAATCCCTGTCTGCTTTGCATCCAAAGTAGCTGCCTCTGTGCACGGTGCTGCTTGGCTCTCAAGTGTCCCCATTATTTCCAGTGTAATGACTAAGGCAAGAAAACCTTAGAGAAGACAGAGCAAGTGGTGCCTGCACACAGCAATGCCTGCAGTGTGTGCTCCTTTGTTAGGATCAAAATCTCTGTCCTGGCAACGTCCTGTTCCTAAGACAATCCCCACAGCACAGGGAACCATCTGCTTGATGTTTGTTACAAAGACCATGAGCCAGTCATGCCTCACTGCTGTGAGGCCCTTCTGTCCTGCTTGCTCTTTACAGCCAGCTTCACCTTTACCTTCTGTCCTGGTTAATATCAACACCAACTTCCTTCATTTCAGACCCCACTGCAAGGAAGCAACAGTCTGCTGAAGACCTCAAAATGTCTCTCTCACTGGCAGCTGGTGCTCAGATGACATTCAGGTTTAATAAGCTACTGGTGATTTATGAGGTTACCCAGAATATCCAGAATTGTCACAGTGATAGCAACAAATAAATAATTAAAAGGGATATCAGCTAGGGCTCAGTGAATTATGATTGAATATTCATACCTTTCTCAGCATTTGAAATTATTTTGCCTCTTCTCCATCAAGAAAATTTGTATCTCTATGCCCCTTCAGAGAATCAGAGAATCACAGAATGCTTTGGGTTGGAAGGGACCTTCAAGATCACCCAGTTCCAACCCCCCTGACCTGGGCAGGGACACCTTCTGGTAGGCCAGGTTGCTCAAAACCCCATCCACCCTGGTATTAAATGCTTCTAGGGATGGAGCATTCAGAATTTCTGCTGTGCCAGTGCCTCACCACCCTCAAAGAAAAGAATTTCCTCTTAATACTTTCAAGGTATTAAGACAGTACAAGGTATTGAGATAGATATTAAGATAATACAAGGTTGCATCTTGATGATCTTTACAGTCCCTTCCCACCCAAGCCATTCTATGACTGTGAATTTCCACAGGCAAAATTGCAAAGGAGGAAATACAGAGCAACTATTACATCCCCATAGCAGCACCTCCAGCAAAGAGTTTGCCATGAGTTTTGCATCCTTTGAGGAGGGCAATGCCCATGGACAAACCCCCTTCTGGGAAGACAGTGTGGGAACCAGCCTGTTATCCACAGCTTTGTCTGTGTACTGTATTAGTGTATTCCTGAGGGGCTGAGTGCCCACCAGAACCTGGGACTGCCTGGTGTCTGAGAGCTGGTGTGGTTTAGCACAAGCTCAATTCCATCAATTCAAGAATCTTAAGCCCAAGTAAACGAATTATCTAAGTCCTTGTGGATTCAGGTGCCTTAATTCTACCCAAGACTGACCTTAAAAGCCTATATCCCTTCTCAGAACTGGCTCCAATTACCCATAATGAGCAGGATGAAGCAAAATCTTTGAATCCTGGTTTGCTAAGCCAGCACTCATTTCTCACTCCCTGGGCAGAAAAACATTTTATTGAAGCATTTTGTCTTTGTGAAGCAAGTGATACATGCTCTGTGGCAGCATATCCTTCCCAGGCTGGGAAATGCTAATTAACACTGATTCTTAAAAAAAACCAAACATTTTCTTTCCTCTTATTTAACTATTAATTCAGATGCAATATTGAGAGGGAAATAAAATTAAAGTGGGAGGGGGTTATTTCTCCTTTTATAATTTATACAAATGAAGGCACAATTAAGCAACCTGAAATTTAATTACAACTTGCATTTCATGTAAGCAAACACATTAAAACTGAGAATGCTAATCTTCAATGCAGAAATTGCCATAATGCAACAGAAAAAGTCCAAGTGCAAGCAGCATAGGACAAGCTTTTGCCACTGTCACTTTGCACATGGTCGCAGGAGTGTGACATGGCCAGATACTGTTTCTCATGTTGCTTGTTTGCAATAGAACAAGAATGGAACAATATTGGCTGTATTCTCAGCTGCCATTTATAGCATCCCAACTCCACCGAAGTTTTTGGTTTTTCTCTGTTTTCACCAAATACATGTATTTCCTGAGGGCCAACCTCAACCAACTGAAGTGCACTTCAATGAAACCAATTCATATTGACTGTGAATCAGATTTTATAGAGCCAGGAGCCTGTAGATTTTCTTTGTCAAATCAAAATAAAAATAAAAATAGGCAGTAGTTGCTTTTTTAAAGCCTAGATTTCTTAACAGTTTGCAATGACAGCTCCAAACTCCTCTTTGCATTTGAGATCTGCATTACAAATCCCCTTCGTAGTCATCTGCTACAGATCAAGCAAATGAGATGGACAAGAGCAGTATTAGTTCCAATAATTTGTATGATTGTGCTCTTTTTAATATTCCACCATCATCACTGCAGTATTTGGATGCCTGCCAAAAGAAGCTCAAATGATGTGACTAATGTTGTTCATGGGGAATTCATTCTCTCTCCGCATTTCTCCAGGAATAAAATTGAGTTTTGTTTGCCTGTTTCATGTCCACACAGCTTTGTGCTACTATTAAAGATAAAAGTTTTAAAAATAATTTGAAATCCCACAGTGAAGATGGGTCATCAGCCATAAAGGTGTGCAAAAATACTTTGCTCTACAAGATTTCATTCTTTCTCTGAAAGAAAAAACTTTTAGGATTTATTTTTTTAACCTTTGAGTTAATTTTCACATTTCTGAGGAGAAAGTATGTTGGTGGAAGTATCAGGCCAGTGATTTTGGTGACTTTTTTAATGTCCAGGCAGCACACTGCAGCATTGCCCTGGGAGTGCAGGACAATCCTCACTTTAATTTTATTGTTTATGCAAGGCAAGAATGCAAAGTACAAAGAGGGGTCAAAACCCAAGAAAAACCTTCGGGTCCATGGAAAAACTGAGAGAAGAGTCCCTGGCTACCTTTTCACTTAAATATCTTCCAGGCCAAAAGATCCACCTAAACTATTCCTTTATTCTCAGAGAGCTTTCAAAAAGACCCCATTAAGTATTTCCAGAAGAGGAACCCTTAGCTAAGCCCTTGGCTTGGAAGGGTTTTCAGAGTACCTGTAGTTGTCACAGAGGCTGTGGCACTTCATGACAGCCCCAGCTGTGTCACTTAGGTGATGACATCCTGTAAAACACTGATGAACTCACAAGGCTGGAACAAGGATTTACCCAGCCTAGTCTCAGTCTGAGCTGATTTTAGCCTGGTTTAGCTGTAATAACAGTTCCCCAGCTGTCAGATGAGTATTGCCCAAATTGCTTTAGCCTAAATCATTTTAGTTCATCTCTGAATGTCATGTGGGGAAAGGTCTAGCAAACCTGAGTAGTCATAGCAAAAAACATACAATGTCTTTGTGTTGATTGAAGGGGGAGAAGGTGATGGTGAAGCTTCACCTTTTCTTGAAACCAGTGAAAAAAAGCAGACTGTGTTAAGAAAGCATCCAAGCATACCCAGGAAACTTCCCAGATTATGGAGTAAGAATGTCCTCACTGTAAGCATCATGGGTGGAGAACCTGGGATATTGGTAACTTATCACAATCCCTTCCTCCTTGGGAAATGCAGGTAAGACTGACCTTGGCAGTCAGGGAGACAGTGCAAGGCCAAGGAGAAAAACATAACAAGAATGGGGGCAAATACTAGAGTTTGTCTAAATCAGTCAGTACTTGCATAGTAATATATCTGGCCTAATAAGAATGGTAGTATTTCCTCTTGGAAGGTTAATACATTAATTACACTAAAAGCAATTTCCATCTCTGACAACTGGATGCCATAACAAGATTTTCCTTGTTAAAACAGAAGGGATTTATAAGCTGCTTGATCTCAGGCAGAATAAAGACCATGTACAATGAACTTGTAGAGATCAAGGGAAGGATTCAGTTACCTAAACACAGGCATTTAATGCCCTTTGAGACATCCTGCTTGGTTTACAGCTGCTGTGGTTTATGGATTTCCCATAAATTCTGTGTCATTGCTGCCAGCTCATACCCAAATGATGTCCTGCCCACAAAATCAAAGCAGTTTATTTGCAGAAAGACATGAGCATCTACAGTTACCAGAGATAGTTCTGCACATCTTGGATGGAGCTGTGCACTGTTCCATATGCAAACTGCACAGGAACAAAGGAAATCCATCATAACCACCTTTTTTTGCCAAATATTGCTTCGGTTACTTTGGAAATTGCGTTTTTATTTGCTCATCTCCTTTGTGCCTGACAGAATTAAAAACATTCTGGGGACTTAATGTGCAGAAGGTGTCAGTTTATTGAAAGGCTTTTATCCTTGTATTTTGGAGTTGGTAATTACCTCTCATGAGTGAAACAAAAGGCTAGTCACTGCTCTGGCTGCCTTTCATTTCCCTTCAAACTGAATGTGACTCCAGACTCCTATGTCCTTGGCAAGGATTTTACTAATACAGCAGGTTGTTACTAACCAATGTTATTCACATGATACAAAATTAATTAGAAAAGTCTGTTCTAATTTATAAATATGCAATTATGGTTAAACAAATCAGAAGTTGAGGCCTTGCAAGGTTCCCAGTGGGTTGTTATTTTCACAATTCTAGTGCATCCAGAAGAAAGAGTCACTGAATCTGTCCCCCAATGTAAAAATGCAATTTTCTTTATTCAAGTGGGAATTGCAGATGTATTAAAACATGTTTTTGGAGTTTGTTCAAATTAATTATTATGAAAACAAGTGAATTTGTGGAATAGCTTTTACAAAAAAGCACAGTCACCAAAATATCCTAATTACTTTCCAAGTCCAAATAATCTTTCTCCAAATAAGCAAAAAGAGGGTGTAAGCTTCATATTGCTTTGTATGATACCCCAGATATTAAATTCAAAGAGATCAAAGCTCAAAGAGAGTAAATAAGGCCTCTTGCCCTATGTCCCAATCTGCTCCTCATTGAAAGTCTGTATTTCCCATCTCTATTTCACAGGCTCTTCTTTGATGCTGATCTCCTGACTTCCTTCCTACTAAAGGTCACAGAGCTCCTCTCCCTGACTCCAACATTGAATTTAATTCATCCTGACTCCAAGCTGCCTGTCTTTGACCCTTTATATGTGATAATTCTATTTATTTTCTTTTTTTTTTTTAAATAAATGAGAATCTGTTATCCCAAACTTTGCTCTTACTGATGTTCTGTTATATTCTGTCTAATGACATAAAAGCTGTCATAGGACTCCAAAGTAAGAGGCTGTGTCCAGTATAAAAGCACTGCAGGTTGCTACTAGGCCATTGACTGTAACTGTTGGATTGCATCCACACACAATGTTCTGTCACAAAACAGTGTTGCTGTTAAGTTTGTTAGAATAGTTCATAGAGCACAGAGGCTTAGGCCACACAATTTAACAACTCCTGCCATGCACATGCTATGGCCTACATACAGGAAAGAATCATCAGCCCTCAGTTGCCTTCTCAAGGTTTCTTTGAGATGCCCAGAGAAGAAACTCTCCTATGAAACTTCATAACCCAGCCTGGACTGAACAGTGATGCAGCATTAGCACACTTGAGTAAATGGAACAACACCAAGGGTAAAGAACATTGCTGTGGCTTTCCTCATCCATATCAGATCAACTGGAAAACATATTTTCATTTGATGCATTCAAGACAAGTCTATTGCATCTATGAATGACAACTCTACTCAATGGGTTTGCAGCTTCCCATGGACTTCAGTGGGACCAAAATCTCATATTATAGAATCATAGAATATGCTGAGTTGGGAAGCACTCACCAGGGTCATTGAGCCCAGCTCCTGGCTCTGCACTTCATTCAGCACTGCCTGTGTGTTTAATTGGCTTATTTCAGTTCCCAGGTGTAAGTCTGGAATAGTTTCAGAGACCAAAACAGAACTGAAGCATGAAACTATCAGACAATATTTGTTTGATTTGGAAATCTGGAGGAAGGATTAGAAAGAAAAGCATAGTTGTTATTGCAGGACTGATGTAAGTTTGCTTCTGTTCTTTGAGATGTTTTCATGGTAACAGAGAGCCTCTGTGGCATTCAGATGCATAGTGAGATACACAAGACAGAGACTTATTCTTTCTGGCATGCCTGAGTGAGGTCTTAACTTGGTGATTTTGGAGATCTTTTCCAATCTTAATGATTCTATGATTCTATGACCTGGACTGTGCCTGCAGAAGACAAAACAACCCAAGAGAGATCTGAATTATCCTGGGTGTTTGCCAGATCAATGGGAATGTGCAGTCACTCCCCTCTGATGGCCATTTTTCATTTAGGCATCTGAAATCACATGAAATTAACCTGGATCACCTAAAATGTTTGAATCATGCTGAGCTGCTTATTTGATCTAATATCCCTACCTCATTTCTTGGCTTAGCTTTAAAGGAAAGAAAAGAAAAACATGGAAAATAAAACCCCTGTGGGTGCATGAATCCAAGTAGGACTAGCAAGAAATGCTGATACTGAGCACATCAAGGAGAGTTTGCTTTTCACTCAAGAGCTGGCAAAGTCCATCATAAGCAGGAGCCATTTCAAAGCCCTGATGGAGTCCAAATCCCATGTCAGATGTGTGCAACTGCTTCAGGCAGCAGGGAAGGACCAGGTTCAGTGGCCTGATTCCCAGTCCTGCCTCCCTTTTACACAAAAATGTGTGGGAGAGAAAAAACAAACAAACATAAAAAAATTACAAAAATGAATCTTAGGAGGAAGCAAGAAGTTCTGAATCCTTTCAAGCACATGTTGCCAAGGAAACCCCTCCTTGCTATCCTTTACATCCTGCCTGTCTGACTCTCTCTGTGGATAGAAATGACTTTGGAGATCTCTTCTAGTACAGGGGGTGATTTGAGACAGTTACTTATAAATACGTGTTTTATTCAGTTACAAATGTTGCTGCTTTTTTTTTTTAAGATTGTGACAAGGTGTAAGGTCATCCTAAGAAGAAAAGTTTAAAAAGGAAATTAATAAAACTATTGACAAGTCTTTTGTGGAAAGGAAGAGTGTGAACTTGCTGTTTATAAATGGTTAGATCTTCAGTACTTGAAGCAAATGAGATGTTTCCTTGATATTACAAGCTTTCTTAGTTTATGCTGCTGTGTCAACCCCACACACTGTGTGTATAATGTGCCAAATAATCAAGAAAATGTACTATTTGCTACTATTCTGTGTCTTAAGAATATGGTGAAGTACCTTCCTTGATAAAATTCATTGTCCTGATTTACCTTCATGTTACCTCCTAGTGTGCAGATGGCAGTGAAACCTGTCTGGGATCACATTACAGAGAGGGACAAGTCAGTCTCACCAAAGGGCCCCAACATCATGGGGTCCAGTGGATGCCATCATGATGAAATAGACTGAAAAGTTGCTTTAGATTCCTCCTTTTGCCAGTATTGGGACATTTTCCCCAAGGCTACTCTAAAACATCTTTGTCCGTTCTGCTCAATACTCCAAGCCCATTTCTGAAGGGACCCACAGAGCTCCTATATCTAGAAAACTACATGATAGAAAAGGCTTGAAAATATTCATAATTAACCTGAATCCTTTTCCACTGTTTCTCTGCATTTAATGCGACACTAGAATAGTAAAATATTCACTGAGAGTTATAAAATCACCTTGTTGTGACAGAGGCTTGAAGTCCCCTCTTTTGACATCTGGCCATGCACATAATGATGGGGATAACTTGCCCTTTTCAGAATATTATACTCTTCTGTCTCACACTTCTTTAAAGATTTTCTCCTGCAGAGGAAACCATGGACTAAGCCTTCTTGTTTTCATGAAGGAACTCAGCCATTGGTGTGAGAATTCTTAGGGAACATTGCAACCATGTAGGCTTTATGCTGCAAGAAGAATAGAGATCAGGACTGCTCTTGCCTACTTCAGGGCTGAACTATAAAGAGTCAGGGTTTTGCTGTGGTCCCTGATTTAGTAGGCATGCATTAAAAGAGGAGGATTCTTTGTTTCTCCCAAGGAACCAGGACTGGACTGTTCAGCCCCATCTGAAGAAAAATTTCAGCCTCCTGACTCATAGTAATGTCAAATATTCCATTGCCTGCACAGCTTGGGCACCAGGAGGACTGGAGAGGAGGCTGAAACAAAGATATGAAGATAATCAATGATCTCAGACTCTTAAGTCCTTTTTCAGACCTGACTCCCAAGAAAAAAAATCTCTGAATTTCCTCAAGGAATATAAATGAAAGACATGGACCTGTTGAAACGAGTCCAGAGAAAGGCAACAAAGTATCAGATGAATCTTAGCCCTCATTTTCTCCTCCTTCTTGTGCATTTGTCAATTAGCCATTTTTATCTAGCATTATACCTGTAGTCTCTGTGGTGAAAGCATTTACAATCCCTAATTTTCAAAAGACACAGTGATCATGCATGTGTTGATAAGTTAATTTAAGCGACATTGGAACTATATTAATTTTTGGGGTTCTGTATGCTCACTTCCAACTTGGATCCCCAGCCAGGGTTACAGGGTCTTACTCAAATCTTCACAAGTGAATCACAGTCAAGGGATGGAGTAAATTCCACATTGGACAGGAAATGCAAGGCATAACATAAATGAAAATAATGTTAATAAATATAAAGGAGAAAGAAAGAGGGGAAGAAAATGAGAGATTAGAAAATTAAGGGATGTGGTCATTATTTGTCACTAAAAGACAAAAGTAAATCTAGGCAAGTTAAAAACAACAACAAGACAGCCAAGTGCCATTTGGGCAGGGGTGGTGTAATATCAGAAAGAAAAGAATGAGTCCTGTGCCTTCCTACATTTCACACCAGGCCTGCACTCAATAAATCAACACATGGATTTAATTGCTGTGACAAATGAATATAGTGAGGGGAGTCAAATTCTGCTGGGTAATGCAGTCATCCAGCAAAACCCTGGTCAGCAGAGATATGTAGGTCAGTCATTACGGACCAGTGAGCAGAGGGAGTCCCTCGTGTGAGAGCCTGGATGAAAATCTCACAGTGTAATCTCTAATAAAATACCAGACTGTAAGTGTGTCTGGCTTCAGCATCCTTCTTAATAACCTTTAGCAGAAGAGGAAGGTATTACATAAAGTGGCAATTAACAAGACTGACAGAGCAAGGGACTGGGATTTATTGCTGGATTTTTCAGTTTGCTTGATTATTTGGTTGGGGGTTTTTAGCTGTCTTTCTACTTCTGTTTTTAAAACCAACTTCAAAAAGGAAATCAGCTGAGATTTTAAAGTTAGAAAAAAGGGAAATGAGGGCTTGATAAAACTAACATCCCAAATAAAGGTAGTAGGATGCCATTGCAGCCACTGGTCCTCATGACCTCTGTCATATGTGGAGGTGAGAACTCAAAGGGACTGATGAGGCAACCCTTTTCTGAGGGGTAAAGGAGAATTGAGGAATAGCACCCCCTCCTATGCAAGGGCCTCAGCAGTGCTGGAACCCTCCTTCAGCCCAGTGCTAGATGGTAGAAGTTATTCTGATACATGAGAATGATTTTTTGTAAAGTCAATTCAACTAGAAAAAAACAAGCCCTGCATCTTCCTGATATTTACTTGCCTGAGCAAAACTGTTTACAATTCCTGCTCTGAGGAAGTATTTTTTCCAGAGTATGGATCATGTCACCCACTCCCTGCTGCACCCTTTTTCTGACATCAGTGCAAGTGTTAGGGATGACATTGAAACAATTTTCTACATCATAAATTATGTCATGAGTTGTTATGACATTCACCTGATGGAAACAACACATTCTTCCAAAGGCAGGGAAACCTTCCTTCATCACAGGCTCTGATCAATCTGTTTTAGTTGAAGATGTCCCTGCTCATGTCTGGGGGGTTGGAGCTAGATGAAATTTAAAGGTCCCTTCCAACAAAACTGTTCTATGATCAGGATATCCTTGTGGAAGAACACAAACAAGATCTAAGGTGCCTTTTCTACTGCTGAAGCCAGCTAAGTTCATTGAAACTGATAAACTTCATAAACACATTAATATAAGTTATAGAAATGAATCTCATAGGAACACCACTGCCTCCAAGGGATCTTGCACTTCTTTCCTCTGTTTTTATCACAGATGGAGGAATGGTACCACCAAAAAATACAATGCATAATAAACTTGTATAAAGCATGTTTAAATAGCATATATAACTAGAAATGTTACTTTGCATCTTCCTAGCTGCATTGTCAGGAGCTTCTGCTGTTCAGATCCTGCAATTGCATCACCTTTCCCCAAGAAAACTCAAAATATTTTACAGAAATTTCTGTAAGTTCAAATATCAACATGCAATAATCACTGGTTGCAATTAAGTCATCCTGCTTTGTTATTCTGATTACATATGAAAGATTGATAAATTTTTCCTCTGATTCCATTATTACTGACATTGGGGTGATCATGAACAGGTAGAATGACAAAGCAGAAGTGTAGTCAGCTGCATTCTCTGCACATTCATCTACAGGCGCCTCAGTGGGTAACAAATTAACAAATCCTTTGTATTGAGCTCCAGGGATCACAATACTGAGAGAACGTATTTTGCTTTGTGGAATATATAGAGGTCAAATCCACCTTTTCAAGCAGGTTATTAGGTTTATGGATTTGCCTGTCATGTTTTCCTTGGGTTTTTTTCTTTCACCTTGTGACTTACACACTCACAAAGAGCTTTGGCTTTTCCCTCCCTTCCCGCTTCTTTTTCTTTACTTCTCCAACAGCATGCTTTTAGTTACCTTGTACAACCCCGCCAGCAAAGTTTATTTTATTATTTTGTTTCAATTCTCCTTTCAGTCAGGAATCCTGTCTTCTTGAACTGTTACTGATTCTGGGAGACCTTGCAGAGACAGAAGAGCTTAAGTCATCAGAAGAGATTTATGCCAATTGTAAGGTGCAGAAAACCAAAAGCTACTCCTCCAGAATGTAGGAGATGCAGTCTTAAATATATGCTACAGCCACAGAAAAAGGATAGGTTTTAGTTATTCTTCATTAAGACCCCTAAATTACTTACAGTGGCAAAGTCTTAGCTTTCTAGATGAATGGTAGCTCACACCTGAGCTTGGTTTCTTTTGGCTCAGATGCCAGGGAGTGTTGTCAGAATAGTACACATGGTGTGTTGCTAACAGAAAGACATCTTCTTGCCATTTAAATTATCTCAACCATATTTTGTGATTGTGACATATTTTAGGACTTTATGTAATGATAGATGATGGTGGAAGAGAGGCTACTCCCTGTTGGCTTTAGGGCAGTCTTAAAACTGAGGGAAAATAATCTCTGTATTAAAGAGAACTTTCTTTACCAAATGGACCCTGAAGGTATACTGCTGTTATTTATTACCTTACAGCAAATCCTTCCTTGCCAGAAACAATCTTCTTCCTTTATTTTATTTATTTAGTCAGTTATGTTACAAAACTTAGCTCTGATGATTTATTCAGGTGCCATGAGGTTTACAGTAAGTTTAGTTGCCACAGGAAGGGAGCACAAGAAAAGACAAAAATAAACCTGAGTCTGTGACACAAGAGGCAGATAAGTATTTTGTCTCAAAATTTGTCAGATACAGACCCATCATCTTTTGCAAATGAGAACACTAATCAGTAGTCTTGACTCTGAGCTGAATCTTCAAGTTGCATTAGGTAAACTATCATTTATATTCCAAAGCTGTTATGCCTTTGAAGTTGGATTGAAAGTGGTACTGGGAAATATTGTATGAGACAAGTTTATTAAAATAAAATCTGCACTGAAAATATGCTCTCTGGAGGAAATAAATTATGTTGTATTATCTGATAAGTTAATTTATTTTTCTTTCCTTCTAAAATATTCCCAGTAGGGCTAATATTTACATCTTCTGATTATACTCATCAGGAAAGACCCAGGTTGTGCTGCCCTACACACCAGTGTTTTACAGAACCAAGTATGGGACAGTGAGAACCAGTCTGTTTCTATGCTGTGTTTCCAGAGGAAAAAAAAGTTCCTTTCACAATGTTGTCTTCAGGGAAACTGGACACATAACATTTAGAATGAGAAGGTGTAATATGAATAAAAGACTTATGCTTGGAGAAGAGGTATTAGATATACATGCCCAAAGTCATTTGCTGACCTTGAGAGAACATTGAGATGAATCTTTTCTTTTTCCATCCAAAAAAAAGCAGAGCTTACTTAGAGGAAAACGGAGCATAATCAGACCCATTTTTCAATGTAGTACCATACAGAGGCACATATATAATAATCACTGTTGGCCTAATCAAATCACAGATCTAAGTCTACATTTTCTAGGTGGGTCATTGGGCTTTTGTTATGTTTTATTTTGCTTGGGTTTTTTTTTCCCCTCAAAAGTAGGCAGCCACAAGGACTCTGATCTTCTCAAAGTCCTTCATGTGTTTACCCTGATAACTGTATCAAGAAATACAATTAGTTTGTTTTTAGAGACAGAGAGATTCTGAGGAACAGAATTTAAGTGACTACAACAAAGCAACTTTGGGTGGAAACAGCTTAATTCCAAGGCCTTTCAGTAGTGAAGCTCCTCATGTAGGTTTATAAAGCCACATTTCCCTAAACCAACCCTGTCCCCTTCATTCTTTAATTCCAACTTCTATTCCAGTGCTTTTAGTCCACAGAATATTTCACAGTGTCATGCAAACAGGAACTGCTTTAGCAATAGGGAGTGAGGGAGCCTTATACGGAATATCCCCATTTGTCGATTAGACAAAGCATAGGAGATATGCTCTCAAATCCACTCAGATAAAAAAGAAAAACAAAGAAAAGAGCAGCAGCAAAATGGACATTTTAAAGTAGTAAAAATGGTGAAGGACTACACTGAATTTCCTTAGGTACAGGAGATGCACAGCCAGAGGCAGCAGGTGCATCCCATGAAATCTGACTACTGGCCCTAAAGAGAAGGTATTTGATATAATATCCGGGTCATCAAACACTCAGACCTTACCTTTCCCTCTAAAATTATATGGCCATAAGCAAGTCTGAGTGTACCTGGTAGTGATTTTAGGCTACACTGGAGAAATCTGAAATGCCAGAAATCTTTCAGTAGTGACTGAGTAGTGATCTTTGAGGCTATAAACACTGGCTCTGGGAGCATCCAGATGGATTTAGCAGCCTAAACAGAGCTTTTAAAAATCAAGTCATAGTCATCTGTGAGGAATAGGATATTAGATATTACAGGTGAAGTCT
Organism: Drymodes brunneopygia; assembly: GCA_013400955.1. Classification (NCBI taxonomy): domain Eukaryota; kingdom Metazoa; phylum Chordata; class Aves; order Passeriformes; family Petroicidae; genus Drymodes; species Drymodes brunneopygia. The sequence continues at coordinate 159,465 of VZTZ01006655.1, read as the reverse complement.
CCTAAGATCCAGCCCAGCCTCCTAACTAGGAATGTTAGCATATGCTGGCTGAGAAGTTTGTCAAGCACAATTAGAGCTCAGTTAGCTACTGTCTCTTTTTTCTTCCTGTTTGCTGGTTTTTGTAAGGTTTGATTTACAAAGGTGACATATTATTATTGCGTGGGCCACAGGATTTTGCAAGTTATGTCAGATGTTAGCAGGAACATAGATTGGGAAAATCACTTCTCTCTCATACTCATATCAGTGGTCTTAAACATGCTTACAGGGACACTGTATTCCTAATAAATCTATAGCAGAAAACTTCCTTCCACATAAATTGCAGCAAGCTCCCTTTTTCTTTTCCCTAATTCAGGTTTTTTCATAAATTGCTCTGTCTGCCTGGTCCCCTGGGAAACCTGTGCACAGACACACAATCCTGGGAGGAAAAAAGAGAAAGAAGAAAAAAAATCCCTTTGTCCTCAACACACACACACACACACAGAGCTATTTACCTAATGGATGAATGCTGATTATTTCACACTATAGCTACAGGCATGAAACATTCAAGATTGGGAGAAGAGGGGAAATATGCTGTTGACACTAATGCCTGCAGGTGTGGAAACAGAGGTGGCTATAAATTTCCATTGAATTTGGTACCTAATGGGGTGGTATTTTTTCAATAATTCTTGTGCACTTGTCACAGAAATTTCATAAAATTGTCTGTATATTGTATTGCAGGTCATAAATACAGTAATTTATGGTGCATTGCTCCTTGCAATCTAGTGCACAGTACTAAATTTGGGAACAGCACTTTTTTGCCAACTTGGAAGTGTAATCAGTGGCAGCATATCCTCAAGATTCCATTCTTTTCTTCTCCCACTCCCCAAAATAACTAATATGGAGAAAAAGAGAAAAATAATAAGTCGGACAAAGATGGCTTTGCAAAAGAAGGTACAAACAGGTACAAAGAAGGTACAAACCCTATGAAGGAGACTTGGATGACTTGCACAGTTGAATGGTCACATCCAGAGGGTAGTGGCAGGTGGCTCAATGTGGAGATCTGTGGTCAGTGCTGTCCCTCAAGGGAATGATGCTTTTAATATCTGTATCAGTGATACAGAGAGTGAGATTTAGGGCCCCCTCAGCAAGTTTGCAGATGACATGAGGCTGAGCAGCGCAGTTGACAAAACAGGAGGATGGGATGCCATCTGTAGGGATCTGGATATAATTGAGAAGTGGGTCCACAAGAACCTAGGGATCAACAAGTCCAAGTGCAATGTGCTGCACCTGGGTCAGGGCAAGCACTGGTATCAGCTGATGGATGAAGTCACTGAGAGCAGCCCTGGGGAGAAGCATTGGGGACCGTGGTGGTTGAAAAGCTGGAGATGAGCCAGCAGTGTGCAATCACAGCCCAGGAATCCAACAGCATCCTGGGCTGCCCCAGCAGTGTGGCCAGCAGGCTGAGGGAAGTGTTTGTCCCTGTCTACCCTTCCCTCATGAGACCCTCATGGAATAAAGTGTCCAGTTCTGGGTCCTCAGTAGAGGAAAGATGTGGAGCTTGTGGAGTGTGTTCAGAGGAGGCCATGAATGTGATCAGGGGTGCAGTGTGAGAGAGCTGGGCTTGCTCAGCCTGGAGAAAGGAAGACTCTGAGGATCGCTCATTGTGGCTTTACATGCTGAAATACTTGAATGCTGAAAGAGGTCTTATAACAAAGATGACTTTTCCAGGACAGACTTTTCAGGACGGCCTGCTGCGATAGAACAAGGGATGAAGGTTTGAACCCAAAAGTGGGTAGATTTAGTCTGGATTCAAGGAAGAAATTTTCCACAATTTTTTCATTGAGGGTGGTGAAATGCTGGACCAGGTTTCCCCGAGAGGTGGTGGATCCCCCATCCCTGGAAACACTCAGGGACAGGTTGGATGGGCAACCTGACCTAGTTGCAGGGGCATTTGCACTAGATGACCTTTAAAGGTCCCTTTCAACCTGAACCATTCTATGATTCTATGACTTTATGGACTGGAAATACAGTGTAGAGCTCCCCTTCCAGGGTATGTAGGACACAAACTCATATTGTCTATACAGTTACCTCCTAATAGCCTACAGAGTAAATTGTTTTCAAGAGCATTTTTCTTTCTAAGAACAAACATATCTGCACCCCAGAAACCAAAATGTTTATCTCCTATGACAATTTAGAAAGGAAAAACTCCTCACCGAAGGACTTAAAGGACTTCAGGTATTTCCAGCCACCTTTTTATCTCAGTATTTGTAAGGATCTCAGAAGAGTTACTCTCCCCTCTTCTGGAATTCAAGACTAGCATAGCCCACTTAATGAAATATAAACAATAGTGATGATACTCCATGAGCAGCTTAATAGCATCTGCCAGCCAGCCTAGGTGCCTACCCTCTTCCCTAAATAAATAAAAGAATAGTCATGATCTACATGGATAAAGGGAACCAGTTCAATTATAAATCAACTTTTGATATTTTCATTTTAACTAACAATTTCATTTTCTAAGCTGGAAATAATACCTGCATGAAATAGTGTTTAGGGGGATGGTATTCTTTAAAAAAAAAGAAAAAGACATGAGGGAGGAAATTCTTCTCCTGACTATTAAATAATGAAAGTAGGCCAAGTCTCTGCTTGGATCCAAAGCTCTTCAAAATAATTCATCATTTTCTTTTCCTTCTTCACTTACCCTAGTTTCAGATTTTTGGAGGGTTTTTTTATGAAAGTTAAATGAAAATCAAGCTTCTAAGTAGCTCTTGGGATCCCTGTGAATTCCACATCAGGGCTTCCCAGTGTGCTGCTCAGCTGCAACAAAAGGGTAAAAGAATATCAATGTCTCCTGTTCAGATAAACACTTGTAGGCCTTGTATAACAAAGGGAGCGATTTAGTCTTTTACTTGAGCAAGAGCAATAAAACACTCCTTTCCATTGCAGGCTGCAATAGAAGTAGATTTGTCCCAAATGTGGTAAAAAGTCACTGGCTATATATTTATAGTCATTCTGCAAAGATTCAGGTAACAGAACAAGGGGCCAAACAAGTGAGGATCAGGCTTTCCATTGTCACTGACAATTTCCCTTTATTAGGAAACAGGGGTGGGAATCACCTCATCCAGGTTTAGAGATCTTCAGTGCAGAGCCTCCAGCTGTGCCAGTCACCCCAGGCTTCTTTGTAGTCAGCTGAAGGAAAAGGCTCGAGTGAATAAGTACAATTCCCATGACCTACTTTAAAAGTCTAAATTCAGACTGTGCAAGGATTTATCCCTCTTCACAGACTAGAAAGAGGTCCTAGGTGGAAATGTCAAAATTTCTTCAGATGAGCTATGCTGTAGATGACCTGAACAAGTGGCACATGCAAACGTTGTGAGATGCAATGTAATACCATTTGTGAGGCCCTGATCAGGAAGTAAATTTCTACTGAACTTACTGAGAATCTGGTCCAAAGGCAAGTTATCAAATCAAGGTAGGAGAAAGATATAGGAAACTAAAAGGAAGATTTTAAAACAGAGAAAATAAAGTTTACCAAAGTCATTTTTAATTGTAGTGCTGAGAATCCCATTGCCCTAAAAGAATTAAGCATTAAATGAATTTCAGCTAATTGATCCTTTAATTTTCTAGTTTTGAGTAACCTCTGCATAGGAAAAAAAAAATCATAAATTGGAAGTAACTCACTTCCAAACTTAAAATGTTTTCTTTCTATTTTCAGTAATACATCATGCATGAACAGAACTTTTCAAATGTTGTATGGGAAATTAAAAAATGCTAATTTCAATGTTTCTGATAATGTCTTTGGGGTACAGTGATAATGTTGAGAGTCACCTTTCAAGAATCAGCTCCAGGTCAGGAGCTGAAGGCTTGTACCAGATTAATTTACTGTGTGTACAGTATCACTAATTTCAATGGGACACAGGGTTCTGCCATCTGTAGTGTTATCTGCAGGGCTTGGGTCAAAATCCGTAATGAAATCTGAGCCTAAAAAGTTCCTGAGCCTCCATTATATGTGTGGCCATGCACTGCTCCCTCTCATTACAGTGAATAAAATCCCATCCTGGGTCAAGCCCACGAGTTTCTGCCTCAGGCACTGTCCCTGCCTGTGCAGCAGTGGTGGAGCTCAGGGACCTGAGCCCTCAGCCTGACACCTCTGTGGTTTCAGAGCAGAGGCAGCTCTTGCTGGCATCTCTCTGTTCACATCTCACTTGTCTCTCCTGCCCCTCCCTCTTAGGGGAGAGAACCTCTCTGTGGCTTTCAGCCAACCTCACTGTGCCCTGTCTGATATGAAAAGTCATGAAGCAGTTCTCATTCAGAAAAATGGGGTCAAATTCCAGTCTCATGATGAAAGAACTCTCTCTTTTCATCTGAGTGGGTCTTGCACTCATTAAATTTATTGCACGGAGCTACAGACATCCAGAGTTTAATAGGGATTATACTATGAAAACTGTGGAGTTTCTTACAGTATAGCTGCAAGAAAGGAGTTGAAGACTGAAAATCATTTCAGTAGATACCTGTGAAGGGGAATAATCCTGCCTGAGAGTTAAATTACTGAGTTTTGTTATCTAATTATTAATGATCTGTAATTTTTCAACTTTCATTATTTATTGATGGACTGCATAGATTCTTGGTGCCACAAAAAATGAATTACAGATTTAATATGTTGTTCAGATTCTTGTTTTGTCTAAAGTATATTATGATGACTTTTGAAATTATCACTGATCCATAATACCATGTGTATGTTATTTCAATAATAAAATTGCAAACTGTAGTATGTATCTAGTTTTATCAAACTGGAAAATCAGTGAGATAATTATTCTGAGAGCTGATGGAATGGGGTGGTAATGCAGGACTTGATCTTGCCATTTAGTCACTGAAAAGTGGGAACTGAGCAGAGAGGCTGACAAAGCTTTAATGAATATTGGTTTGACTCTCCCACTATGCCTGGAAGCGGGAGAACATCAACAGTTTGCTAGAGCCACTTTTCATAGAAAGAGCTGCTTATTTCTCATATATTCCCACATGAAAAAATATCAACAAAGATCTACAAGCAGGAGATGACAAATGACTCTAAGAATATGCATTGTTCTAGCAGCTGATACCAGCTCTCAAAGGGCAGTGTCTGTTTTGCTGTCCCCTTTAGCTCAAGGTCCCATGTGACAGATTACTTGTCTGGTGTGCAAGGCACTTCTGCCTTGATACCTGGCATGAAATCCAGAACAAGCCAGACACTCCATGTGATTTTTCAGGTCTATGTTGAAGTATCTTATCAAAGCAAAAAAAAAAACAAAAAAACCCAAAAAAATTTAGATCTAAGTTGGACCCTTTCAGGGAAAGAATAGTTTGAAAATCACTTTCTTAGGCTTCTGCAAGCAGTTCTGTCTTAACATGAGACCTCCAGAGAAAGCTGAGTTAGAGCTGTGGCAGCTCAGGTATGCAAAATAATTGAGTGCCCTGTGTGTGAACTGCCACTGAGTTCAGGACCTGGGTGCTTATGAGCATACAGGACACCAGCTCTTGCCTGAAATGTTCAGACAAACATACAGTCTAAGGAAATGAGGCCAAAAATCTTGCAGAAACCTTTCGCTCAGGTTGATGATTATTTTCTGTTTCTGAGGAACCCACATAATTCTTTTCAGCAAGTTTTACACCAGTCTCTGATGATGTGTCAAATTTTTTACTTGATTGTCAGGGATAATATCAATACAAGAACCACTCAATCTCACCTAATAAAATGTTTCATGAAACTAGAAGATTGTTGTTGGTACATACTTCTCTCAATTTACACTTCCCAAATCTCTGGAACAAATCTACTATATTTGCTCCTCAGGTTATATTGCATTCACATAACAGTTGTCCCTTGCCTTTTTTAACTCTGGAAACTAACCAGTGCATTATCATAGCTGAAGAAAGAGAACTGCCAAACAGCTGTAACTATTTTAAAGAAAAAAATCTCAGAGGAGTCTTATTATAAAAGCAAATTTGATAAGGACATACAAGCTGGCACAAACTCTCTCCTAGCATAAATCACACCAGTGCCATTATGAATCTGGACCAGGTTTTAAACCTGCAGAGGATCTGATCTCTTGCTCTTGCATGGGGCAGCTCAGAAAGGCTGTTCCAGTAATTGCATCCTCAGCCATGCCTGTGTTGGGCTGGAGCATGTCCCTCTGATCAGCTCGTGGGAGCTGAGACACACAATTCATATAAAGGTGGAAAGACAGCATAAGTTATGTGCCCTATGAAGGAGTTGCCAAGGTCACTGAATCAGTGGTTTTTGTGTCATTACAGAAAATGAAATTTTGTGGGGGAGACAAATTTCTACAAGGAAGGAAACAGACAGACCGAGTGTTTTGCAAATGACTCTGGGAAAAAACAGTACAGAAATATTGTTCTCATTATGAGTACTAACACATGAGATAATTGTGTTTGAGGTTGGTAATTACCATATTTGCATGTTTGGGTCGTATCTGCTCCTTCCATGTTATTAAGTGACTGCTGCATTATTTCACCAGAATGGCACGCTGTCATCATGGGAGCTGAAATATCTTCTGTGTGTCAAAGCACACAGCTGTAAAAAACATTGTATAGCCCCTCGTTCTCATCCTACATCCAACTAGCAAAAAGCAAATTCATTACAGGAAAAGATCAGCAAAGCTAATGGAGCTATGGCTGGGGGAGATGGATTTGGAAGTACAGGGCTGTATAATTTAGAGTACCTGGGCTAAGCGTCTCCAATATTCCCACACACAGTGAGATACAGGATTAATAATTATTGTGTTTTGTTCTGTGCACTTACAGACCTTTAGTCTGAACAAATGCTTTATGGATATTAATTAATTAAACTTTAAAAGCCACATTTAGGGCACTTAATTTACTGCTACCAGCACTAGACTTCAATTTATCTGTAAACATCATAAAAGTCTGGAAAAGTAGGTAACCCTATACAAACCTGAAAATAGACCCTGATCATTTCCTCAAGCCATTTATAAGTTGCTTACCAAGATATTTCTGGAATTTTCTGGGCAGTCAACATCAAATATGTAAAACTTATCCTCCCTAAAGAAAGATCTAAGAAATAAAGGGAACAACTGAAGACTAATGGAAGCCATTGCAACAAATGGGATAATCCCTTCATAAGGAAACTGCCCATCTCACTCCTCATATCTTTTCTATCACCTTCACTCCACTCAGCTATGGAAGGTCAATGCCAAAGTTGAGTAATTAACCACTGAAGGAAAAGAAAATGAAAAAGGGTGCATTGTTTGGAACAGGATTGCTGGCCCTCAGTTCGTGGATATTACCATGAGCCAAAAAAGGCAAAATAAGCAGAATTACTTGCTTGCAATTAGATGTGAATACACAAGTGAGAAATCTAATGTCAAAATTATATCAGTTCATTTTCTGAGGTCCTTCCATTTTCAGTCTTACCCTCCAATCAAGACAATTACTGAATATTGAAATTAAGCAAATCACTAAATGATTATCTTTAAAAAATGGCTTGGTTTCAATGCTATTCCTTTCTTTTCAGCTGCATTTACAGAGGTTTAGAACTAAGAGCTTCATGCAGAGGTAATGAAAATTATAAACCATTATGGGAAACAAAAATTGTTATTTTGTCTTGGAACTGGTGATACATCCAAAAGATTTATTTCAGTGAAAGTTAAGCTTCTATGCCTATCTGCCATGATTCTTTGACAAAGTGACTTTGTATTCTTTTTTGTCTTTTCACAGAGAAATGATAGGTGAAACACGTGGAAAATGAAGAGGACTCTTATTAAGGTAGAACACAAGAAAAGGTTCTAAGGAAAGTGAAGAGTCCTTGGAATGAAATGGAGAGCTGAAAGTGAAAAGTACAGACAAATATAGTGGAACAATAAAGGTTCAAGTTTAGCTTAGAAGGGTAAAAATAGTACCAAGTGATTAGGAGGTGGACATAATACTTTCTTGTTGTTACAGCCTAATCAGTTGTTGATTTCAGGTATTCAGCACAAAACTTAGAAAGGGTGAATGGGAAAACTAACACTGGAATATGTCTCTGGAGGTGGAACAAACCTCTTATCTTACATCCCTTTTTATAATATTTGATGTGATTTAAATAGGAAAAAAGCCTTACAGGAGAGGACACATACCACCACAGAGGGGAGAGACAGTTACCAATTTATTGATGTTCTCTTTCATTTGTCACACAGAACATAAGAGCTTGGATACATCACTGTTTTAACTATGCTTTGTGAAACTTTTAATTATGACTTGGAGTTGTTCCTGCTTATCCATGGGCCTGCAGAGCCCGTCACCATAGATTTCAGGCTGTTGTAATAGAGATTTAGTCATTAGGCATTTCAGATGAGCTGAAGAATAACCTGCTCTAAAGGTGTCTTTTGTCTACAGATCTTAAGCATTTTCTCTCATTTGAAAGTAGATTACTTTATTACATATGGTAAAATATATAGCAAAATAGAAGTGGTGATACCAGTAGCCATCTCTGGTATCACAATTGCTCCTCTTCATAAGTTTTTTTCCAGAGTTTGAATAAATTAATGATTTTTTTTGAGTTATTACATGTAGATATGGTACTTAGGGACATGGTTTAGTGACAGACCTGGCAGTGTAGGGTTAATGCTTGGACTTAATGATCTTAGAGGTCTTCTCCAACTTTAATGATTCTGTGATTCTTTGATTTTCCTCCAATAAGCTCAATTATTGAATTACATCATTGCAACCCAGATGCAGAATTTGAGTATTTAGTGTTCCTTAAATGCCATTTTTCAAGTTGAAACCTCTATGTCAAGAGAGTTCTTATTTAATATTGCTTATGCCTTGTTCATGAAAGACTTGTCTGTAAGGGTCTGAATGTCAGTAACTGCAGTTAAGCTATGCCTGCATGAGAAGGATGTTATCTTTGAGAAATCAAATAATAATTACAGAAGTTTAGAATTACTCTTGGAAAGATAAAGTTGAGGCTTACTCCTTAGTCCAAATATTGAAGCCCAAAATGTTACAGCAGAATCATCTACGGCAAAAATCAAGAGTGTTTGTTGGACTCTAGGGTTTCTCAGGACTCATCCTCTTTCCTGAAACACATTTGTCATTATATCCTTTCCAGTCTGTTAACAGCTGTCTTGCTCCTTCCTTAAACTTCTGTTCAGCATCCCAACTTGCAGGACCAAGAGGAAAGGTTGAAGCATTCAGTAGAATTAAAGTTGTGAGAACATCTTTTAACTATTGAGTCAAAAGACACAGTGGTCTATTTCATCTTTATATTGCTTGGGAATCAGGAAAGAGAGAATCTCCTCCCTGGCTGGTGGGTTTAGCGTGTCACCTGTCATCCCTGAGAGCTCTCATCTGACAGGCCTGTTTGCCTGCAGGTTGCCAGATTTTCACTTCAGCAGCTGCTCTTCATGCACTTGCTGCTGCCCTGGGGGCACGGTGACATCTGTCACAGCCATCAAGGCTGATGGTTACAAGGACCATGATTTGGGGCGTCAGGAGCAGCCTGGTGACAGTGACTCCCCAGGCATTTTGCAACGTCCCTGAGAGGTTATCTGTCTTCTGAAATAGAGGAAAGATGTTTGTTAGACCCTACATTTGGACATAGAATAGAGATGGCATTAGTTATTTGCATGACTCCTTGTGGATAAGATAAACCACTGCTGTTTGAATTCACCCATCTGTCCTCCCTGTGTTTCAGAGGTGTGACAGAAATACCTTGGCCTGACAAATTTTGAGGCAAACTGGCCCAACAAAGAGTGTATGTAGAAACTTTTGTCACTTGTTCATGGCTCCGATCCAGCTGCTTCAATGTCCACACAATATTTGCCTTGTCTTTTGACCATGAATGAATTTGAACTGTTTGCCAAAGGCATTTCCTTTGTGCCTGCTGCTGCAGTTTCCACATCAGAAATTTTAGATTTCATGGCTTTACCAAAATGTTGTACTAAATGTTTTCAGGAAAGAATATTCCCTCAAGAATCATTTTAGTGATTTCCTCTCCTGGCAGGCCAGCCAGCTGCTTGTCTCTACAGGAGACATAAGGACTTTGGTTAGTGATGACTCGCTTTTCTTGGCTGCTTTGAGGGACATAAAGAAATCTGACTGCACGCACTGCTCTGTCCATCAGGTTTGACCAAGAGTTTGTGAGATGACAGACTGCTGTGCAGGGAAAGTTTCTGTAGATTTGCCAAATAAGAGCCAGACACTCTTGAATGAAGCTGGTATGACATCTACAAGATTCTTTAGAGCATTTCCTAAGTTTTAACACTGATGTGTTTTATGGCATTGATAATGAAAAATTAATTTATATTTAATCACTCAGGACTTGCATTGGGTCAGGTATTTTGAACAAATGGGTTTCTAATTGAACACTGACTGACTTTTCAGCCTTTTGGTTTTCAGATCTGTTTTCAGTATATTTACCTCTTATTAAAGGAATAGAAGGCACAGTATGCTCATTTATTGAAACAACTTAGCCAAACAAATGTTTTCTGAAATTCCTGGCACCTCCTTTATCTTTAAATATACAATTTCTACTTCAATTGCATGGGATACATTTGGAAAGACATTTCCAGAAACTGCAGAGGTGCATGTGTTTAATTCTGGTAGGCAGTATTTGCCTGGATCAATAACCTTCCAACACTTTTATTGTATTCTCCAGGCTCTGTTGGTGAAACTTAAAATAGTTTAAAAATGGTAACGTACTGTAACTAATCTGCAGCAGTACAAGTCAACATGATTCATGCTTCCATTAAATTTTCTCAGCATGGTAAATTTTCCTATTTTTAAACTTCTGTGGGAAGAAAGCATGTCTGTGACACTATGAGTGGGGTTATTCTGGGCCACCTTCAGTGGAACACATCAAGATTTTTCATAATTGCTAATTATACCAGAAGACTCATTTTGTTGCTTTAATTCAACAAGCTTTCCTGAATCCTGCCTGCTAGGATACCCTGAGAGTGAATATGATGAAAAGGCAGGTCTGAAGTAGCCAAAATCATTGACTACCCTTGAAAATCTATGCCAGGATCTTTCAGAGGGGTCAGGGTGTAGTTCATGCTCCATTGATGTAGAGCAATGCCATGAGCTGCAAACCTCCTGTCAGGGGATGTGCACAGAACACCCCAGATGGTGGGGCAGCAAGGACAGACAGACAGAGGACACACTGCCAGTCCTGTGTGCTCAGTACCAACAGGCAGGATTGCACTGTATTTGGGTGTGCCTCCCATTCACACATGCTGTTCTCTGCATGCTTTCTTGTTTTCCAATCATTTTGTGCTCTCTACTTAACATGTCAGCTTGTTTTCTTTCCTCTGCTATAGGAATCTTGTTTTTATTCCTTCCATTTCACCCTGTTTTTCTTTTTTTAATACCTTTTTTCATAATTTATCATTCATTTACATTTCAATTAACACTAGCTGTTTGTAAAAGCTACCCTGATGGGAAGTATGAAATAAATTATTGAAGTTAGTATAATCTGCACTTCCCATTACCACCTCATTTACCTTAATGGCACTAAAAAGACTGTCACTCCCAATGCAGCTCATGTTTCTAATAGGAATTCCCTTGGGAGCCAATCTCATGTGAATTACATATTTACATATGGTGTAGGTTTTTCTAGGTGATTACAGGCTGAGATTTAAAGAATTATCCTTTCAGGATGGCAGCTGCACAGAAAGCTGCTTGTACAGAGTCAAAACATGACACTGCTTGATTCAAACAGCCAAAATGTATAAGAGGACTCACCAAAAGTACAGTCAACTGATTGGGCATTTTCAAACTTGTCTACCAATTAAAAAAAAAAAAAAAATTAAGGGTATAATTTTTCCCATGTTGAAATGAGGAAAAAAATCACAAAACTAGAGTCCTTTTGAACAATGGTGTCCTTTTGTTTGGATAAACTAAAAAACGAAAACTTGATTTGTGGGTTGTTTTTTTTTTTTCCTTTATTTCTACAGTTCCCTGTTGTTTTAATCCAAAATTTTTCAAAAACATTTAAGAGGTGTATTTCAAAATATCTTTTTAGTTTAAATTAGCACCTTCCAGCTAAAGCTGCCACCCAGTGTTTTGACAGGAAGATTTCAGTCTGGAGGCTGTCTAGCAGCAATCTTCATTGTTCTTTTAGGAAGACAACACCCAAGCACTAACTAGGATTCAGAAGCAGATGCAATTGAGCTTTGCAACCAGAACCAGCCCCACCTCCAGTGGCTTTTTCCAGTATAGACAAGATGCTAAAAGCAATAATTTGGGAAGGAAATATGCAAATTTGCAAGGATAATCTGGGTAGTAAACTATTTATTTTTTCTTTCTTTGAGTTTCAGGATACTTTAGCTAACATCATTCAAAAGAGCTATGTACAGAACTGAGAAAACTGAGTCCTAGAGAAGCTATTTTGCTCATTTTTTGCTCCTGTATCTGGAGCAGCAGATGTGGTCTGACTCTTTAAAAGGGGTGCTCTTACAACAATGAGCTGATGTTGAACACTCCAGGGTGCAATGAAACCTTCCACTGGGCCAAGCCTCCCTTTTTTTGAACAACTATAAAGGAAAGGACTGTGGAAGAAATTTCTACATTTTCTGCTCCCAAGAATGAAAAAACATTATTTCATGAATAACTCAATTCTTATGGAGCAGGTTCCTGCTTCACACCATCCAAGTTCATCATGTAAAGTCAGAACAGTTTCAGGCTTAGTTCAGGATGAAAACTCTACAGTTAAAATTTTGTCATTTACTGCAACACAGATCTCCATGAAAAGCTATTTCACTTCCTGGAGTCACTCCAGGTGAACATGGTTGTAAGTGATAAAATGAATCTTAGTCCTTTTGGTAAGAATAAAATGAGGGGGAAAAAAAAGAAAAGAACAAAAAAAAAGAGGAGAGAAAGAAAGAAATTGCAAACTAAGGCCTTCAAGTCCTTACAGTGAGAGAGAGCCAAAAGCTAATGATCTAGCAGAGCTGACAACCTATGAGTCAAATCAACCTCATTTGCCTTTTCCAAATGAAAGATGTGACAATACAGTTATTGGTAATTTCCCCTTCATTCAAATTGTCTCAAGCCAACCGTGTACTGAGCTTTTCTTGATGGTGGCAAATGTCCTCCCACACAAAGATATCCCACACAAAGAGAGTGGTGAGCCACTGGAACAGAGAAGTTGTGAGTGCTCCATCCCTGGAAGTGTTCAAGGCCAGGTTGGATGGGACTTGGAACAACCTGGGATAGTGGAAGGTGTCCCTGCCCATGGCAGGGGAGTTGGAACTTAATGATCTTTAAGGTTCCCTTAAACCCAAACCATTCTATGATTCTAGGATGACCCTCTCTAATTCTTCAGGGACAGAGTCATGTGAAGGAGAAAACAACTCATTGTGCAGTCTCTTTCTGTTTTTGAAACCCAGTGTAGCAAAGTCAGTGCCATGAGCTTTCTCCAGTGGGGAGCCTGTTTCCTCTTTTCTGAGGCTCTTCCTTCCTCAGCATACATGTGCTGTCTTCCATCAAGGCTGGAACTGACACACCAGTCAAAACAATTCACTGACTAATTTTAAACAAAAAGCCTGTTTACATGAATAATCATTACTGAAAATGTCTAACTATGAAAAGACTGCTCACAATAGCCACCCATTGTTGGAAGTCAATGCATTATGCATTGTTTGAATTAAATCAGGATCTACATTACACTGGATTAATCTAGCTGGTGTCTTGTGGATTTTTTTCTCCTCCTGTTTTTGTGACCCATCTGCCAACTACAATAGGTCGCAGTTTTCTTCAGCTTTTTATGCTGGAAAGTTATTAATACCAGATGCTCATTTTTTGGAGTACCCTAAGCATAAAACATTCCATAATGAAAAACAAAATGTTAACAATTGTACACCCAAACTTGGTGGATTAGAGATCCTATTAAAATTCTGGAGACTGTCCTATGTTTAATGCATTAACTCTTTTTTCCATCAAGGGAGGCCTGAGGCAGGCTAGGTTTCATTTTGCTCGAGGGAGAAAGGAAATGTATTCACATCTCTAGCACTGTTCTTTCACAGTGTTTTGTCAAAAATATCATGACTATAATAGAGCTACAGAGAGGACAATGAAAATACATAGGTCAGGGGTTTTAACTGGGATTCTGTAGATTGCCATGCAGGACTTTCAGTGAATTTTCAGCTGAGGTCAGCTCTGCATTCCAATGAACAAATAACCCACTGACAGAAAAATAGAAATTATAACCAAAAAAAAAGAGAAGAAAACTCTCTGGTTTTAAAAAGAGAGACAGCTTTATTAGGGAAGAAGATAAGCAAAAGACTGGATCTTCAGCTGCTATAAATTGGTGCAGCTGCATTATTAATTCTAGAGAGTTACCTCTTTTCATAGCTTATCTCCCTCCATTAGTTTTGCTGAAAGCCATTGTTAATTTTCTGCAGCCTGACTTTGGGGGAGTGTAGCCTGGTTTGTAAAATTTCAGTGAACTCTCCCTGGCCACGTCATCTAAGATGCTGTAGGTATTCCCAGTGGATTCTAAGGCTAAAAACAGAGAGGGAAGTAATCACTGCAGACTGGGCAAGCCAGCATTTGCAACTCATGTCAATAAACTGGCATGGGGAGGGGTTCACATCATCTTCTGTACATTATACAAGCCTCTTGTTGCAGCTTTCCACCTTGAGTTTCAGTTTAAGACACAAGAGGACAAATCAAGAAGCTTTGAGGAGTCAAGAGAGCTTTGAGGAGCTTTGAGAGGGTCAAGAGAAGGGCTTTGTTTGCTCTTCTTGCTGCTTCACAGGATTGAAGGCATGAGAACAGCAGAGCATCCAGCCAATTTTCCTGACTCTAAACACACCAATTTCCCTTCTCTTCTCTAAATGTTGGTGAACACTTCCCTGGAAGTGTTCAAGGTCAGGTTGGATGTGGCCCTGAGTAAGTTGGTCTAGTGGAAGGTGTCACTGCTCATGACAGGGGGCTTGGAAATAAATGATCTTTATCTTCCTTCCAACCCAAAGAATTCTATGATTCTGTGAGTAATTAATTTTGGTTTTGCATAAATAAGAAATTGACCAATTAAGTGCTATCAAGTCTGGAGCACACCCCTAGAACACATAGTGTTTTTCTGGCTTGCTAAGAATGAATATAACCCAAGAGGAAAAGAAGTTTTAATTTCTGCACTTCAAGAACTGTAAAAATTATCAAAGGTTTTTTAGTGATAATTTTTTTCTGTCTATTACTTCTTGCAAGTACATATACATGGAAGCATCTTGAAAGCTGATATCTATGTTAAAAGTAAAAAGGTTTCTTTCAGTTCATAATTTAATCAATTTAGTTTTATATGGTAATATTGCTAGTTTAAAAATCAAGCTACCTGACATACCTCAAGAACTAATTTTTTGGCACTGTTGTGTCTTCTAATTCCTATGCTGTTAGCTTCTCTTTTTTGTGGATATCTCTTGGGTAATCTCCTCTCATTCAGTGCACAGAGCTCACATTAACATCAGTGAAAATTTCCTGCTTGGAACAAGTGCAGGATTAGCAATAGGTGCACTTCAATAGCTTTCCCTCACATTGGATAAACCCTGCAAAGGTCAGATGTTTATCTGGAGCTTATCTGACTCACCCAAGCCTCTGCAGGCTACTAAATATCATAAACTGAACCTTGCTTTAAAAACTGATGGAACTTCCTAATCTAAAGCTGACCAGAAATACCACAGGTAAAGATTTTCCAGCAGGATTTTTTTCTTTTCTTCCCAGGTTCAAAAGCACATGATAATGAAGCAGACAGTTATTTCATGTCCACAG
The DNA here is from genome assembly GCA_013400955.1 of Drymodes brunneopygia. Lineage (NCBI taxonomy): Eukaryota > Metazoa > Chordata > Aves > Passeriformes > Petroicidae > Drymodes > Drymodes brunneopygia. Next base: position 143,730 of record VZTZ01006655.1, on the reverse strand, counting down.
AAAATTCTTTATGAAATTCAGTTGTAAGCAAGTGTAAAGAAATTGGAGAGGTAAAGGGTGAAATGAGAGTTTTCTCTACCTGAACAGATTTAGCTGTCCTTATATAGCCCTGGATATAAATATTTAATAAGACTGGAGAGTTTTTCCCAGTGTGATTTCATTTCTTCTCCTTAAATGCTCTAGCACTTTTCTTTATCCTCTGCCTCCTTCCATCTATGCAAGTGCACATGTACACACACACATATACATTTACATATATATATGTGTATATTAATTTATCCAAATAAAATATTCTTCCACTGCAAGATATACAGGCAGCAGTTCACTTTCCAATTTGCAGTCAGACTGTGAGAAAATGATATTTTCCTCAAGCAATGTTGTTTCTTATAGTTCACAATTCTGTCTCCTACCAAAATAGCAATTTTTGATTTTCCAACAAATGGAAAAGAATAAAATAAAGATTAAGGGTGAAACGATGCAAGTCATAAAATTAAATAAGCAGGTGTGATAATACAGTGGAACAGTGGATAGCTGCAGAACTGCTTTTCCAAGACAGAAAAAACTAAGGGATTGGAAAAATAGTCCCTCTGATTTTGTTTTTACTCCTAGCTCTATCAAAGTGCTGCTTTTTTTTTATCTAATCCATTTATCTGTCTCACTGTAAACACATCTGTTTATGCATCCCTTCACTACCATATTCATCTTCTTCCACCCTAATTTCATCATTCCTGTGTCAGAGCTCTGTGCAACGCAGAAACCTCATCAAGTTGTTCCCTCCAGGAGACGATTTTGTTGGGTCTTGTTTTGTTTATTTTTTTGCACAGTTGTTTGATTTCTTGTTCCATACCACTCCTGGATATGAAAAATGCCTGTCCCATTGCACCCCTGTGGCAGGACAACTTCTCCCCATCATCACCTCCTCCTGTGTGTCCCAGATAACAGGTGCATAAAGAGATAGCCCAAGGGCACAAAGGCCCAGCAGGGGTCATCTCTGGCACCAGGGGGGCTCAGACCTAATCAACATCTTAGTCTGCAGCTGATGGGAGGAGAGATGAAAGAAAATTATTGACTAAGAGCCATGGTTTTACACTATAAAAGATACACGAACTAGCACTGAGGCAGAAGTCTCATACACCCCAAAGTGTTCGAAGCATCTCCCCAAAGTTTGGATGCAGGTTTTGTGGTTACTTTCTTGAGAATTGAGAGGAAGGATATTTGATGTGCTACACTGATTGGTAAGATACATTGAATCCTAAGCTTATATTATTTCTTCGCTAGCTGTAACTAAAAAGGTACCATTTTTCGTGCACTGTATGTTATCTACTAGTAGTCTTTCTATTTTGTTTTATCCCTGTGTAGTATTGGTTTACTTTAAGTCTTATGTTAGTTAGTTTCCCCATCTATTAATAAATGATTCATTTTATAATAGACAGACTCAGTCATCATTAAAAGAACTTATACACGAGAGTGGGTTTTGGGGTGCTGGTTACCTCAATAAGGTTACTACCTACTGTCAAGGCCTGGGCAGAAGGTAAGAGCTGATTTTAACTCCCACATCCATTTGTAACAACCCCATGGCAACAGCAATAAAGGCCACCTGCCTTACAGGCCCAGCCACTTCCAGCCCTGCATTTCTTTGCCCTTTGAGCCTGAATTCTCCATCCAGTGTCACAAATTTCAGGCATTTCTAAGAACACTCAACACCAACACTCACCTCCTGAGACTGAGGGTTAGGATCCTCTTCTCATCCAGGAATTGGTTTTATGAAAATTTGGAGATATATTAGAAGCATAATCAAAAAGTATGAATGGAAAAGACATGAAAGCTGAGTAATACTTGGATGTTCATTTCTAAATGTAGTGCCTGCAGCCTTTTGGGAGCCAAAAGACTTGGTGGCCAATTCTCAATGGCTGTTTGTCTTGCTTCTGCCTCATTCACACCAGGTGTGTGCTTGGTCCTGCATCTGATCTTTAGGAGGGCTGGATTCTCTGTCCAGGCTGTAAATTTGTTTGTCTTCACCTCAAAATATTCTGCTTCAGTCTTTGTTTTGAGCTGGGCTGGCAGGTCTCGAGGTCTGCTGGTAATCCAGCAGTTTTTTGTCTCAGACCCATGTATGAATATCTTGGAATTAATTTTAGCATGAAAATTTACCCATCATATACAGTTTGTCATGGATGTATGTACTGGTTTGCTGAGTGCTTAATGGCAGACAAAAGTCTTTCACATCTTTGTAGAGAAAATATAAGCCAAACTGATTAGAATTGTTTGTTCCACTTCACAGACTATTTAAAAGCATTACCTATTTGTAATTTTTAAATTATTATATTTTTTAATATAAAATCTTATATTTCATCTCATTTTCTCTTGAGATATTAATGTCTACTTTTAAATTATTCTCAACAAGAAATTTTGTAAAACAAACCAGAACTCAGACCTGAGACTTTTAATCCATAGCTGGAATTTTGCTTTAGGAAGAGACTACTCAAAAAAACATTCTTGTTTCCAATATACCATTTAACAACTTATTGACCAGCCTATCATAACTGAAGTGAAAGGACATTGCAGTCTATTTTTTTTCAAACAGTAGCTAATTCTGCAGGGATATTAAGATAGAGTCATGTAAACTCATCTTCTGGCTTTTTTTTTTTTAATAAAATATTATAAAATGCATTTGATATGTTGATTTCTCAAAAGCGTTCAGAAAACCCAGAATTCTTGGGGAATCTTGTTGTTTTGCAATGACACTAATTTTTTGCATCAAGCCTCTGACATTTTCCAGAAAGTTCTTTTTATGCCTTTTTTTTTCTTTGCTACCACAATGACTTTGCTGCCACGTATTCTAAACATTTATAGTTCTCCTTCTCAAAAATATGAACTAATAATTTTTGCTTATGACACTGCTTTCAGAAGAAAAAAACAAATTAGAGAGCAGGTTTTTTTGTATTGAGTCTGACCCTTACCTTCCAGATCAAGATCCTTATCTTATGTGGCTGTGCCAAATGTATATTCACCAGGTAGGATGGACAATTTAGGATTTCCTAGATATGCTTTGCTTCAATTCTCTCTTTTTACTAAACAGTCCTTGCCTCTTAGTTCAATTAGCTTTGTAAGACCTCTGGCAGCTCTCATAGTACACTCAGGACAGGCATTGTAACCTGAATTGTTCCCCTGTATCAGACCAAATTACATTTAGTTAACTAAACTCAAACATTAAAAGGCAGTGATCAACAGATGGAAGTCAGGTCAGGTGAGTCAGAAGAAATCCAATTCCTAGAAACTTACTTTGAGTGTATCACCAAAAGTGGTGAATAGGAGCTACTTGAGTGTGATGAAGGATTGAGTGCAGCATTTCCTCCCTTGGGACAGCAGGCAAAGAAGTAGAGGGCACAGCTGAGTTCCTGCAGTACAAAAAGAACATTGATAAACTATTGAAAAAACCCAGGGAAGCACAACTGAAATGATAAAGATGCTACGGAACACCACGTATGAGACACTATTACAGAGCCTGGAAATCAAGAGTTTTAGAAAAAAAAAGAGGAGAGAGCATTTTGTGGCCTCTACATTAATGCATAATAAATAAAAAAAATGTGTTAATAATAATAATAATAATAATAATAATAATAATAATAATATAATGTCACATCAAGAGAATTTTTCATTCACTCTGCACGAGATGCCAGGCAGTGAAGGATCTGCCTCATGTTAATTGTTTTTACCCGGGTGGGAAAACAGTTTAGAATTTAATTGTGACTTAATCAATGACGTTGTCTAGAAATGACTCTAAAAACCTAAGACACTTAATAGAGAAAAAGTTTATTCTCTGTAAAATATCTGAGTCATCCTATGGAATTCAATAACAGGGATCTAATTCTCTAATAAATATAAAATTACAGTTTCAAGTAAAAAACAAATTATTGAATGCTAGTTATTTTCCATCAAGCTTTACATAATTTTTCATTAAGAAAATGTTTTAAAGCATGAAGCAGGAAGCCAGAAAGATTCAAAAGTATTTTAAAGATGTTATCAATGTATTTTAACTAACATTTTCTAGAGGTAGAATGTAGACAACATTGTTGGTTTTAAAAAGGATAAATTGGTCAAATGGAAGTTTAATTCACTGCAGCAACATTATGCTAATCTACGTATTATTGTTATTTATTTCCTAATTTAGAAGAAAGTGAAGGATAGAAGAGTAATTTTTCCTACTCCATTTTTTTTATTTCTAATGCTTTTGAAAAGTACTCAATTTTCACTTGTTTTTGTTTCTTTTTATTTTTATACAATATCAGTCACTGAGTTTTCCTTTTCTATAATCCTAATCCCATAATTGCTGCTTAAAATGTTTTTTCAATATTTATTATCTATAGTTATTTTTAAATTTTAGTTCTTTCTACCGTTTCATTCCCATCTTTATTTGCAAATTGGCTAGCCACAGGGATGGTAACTGACCTAAGCAGAAGAACAGCATGTGGATGTGATTGTTGAGTACAAACTTTCCTCTGAAGAGTTCAGATGCTGCTAAAGCAAAACTGGATTCTATGCTTCTACAAGCAAAAAATCCAGAACTGTGATTTCTGCCTTCCTTCCTTCCTACCTTCCTTCCTTCCTTCCTTCCTTCCTTCCTTCCTTCCTTCCTTCCTTCTGGAATTCCTTCCTTCCTTCCTCCCTATCCAGATGTTGGCTGTTTCTTGCATTTCTTCACCTACCAGCAAAGAGCTAAAACAAAATCTGAAAACCTATCATGCACCCGGGATCAATTTGAACATTTGAGGAAGGACCCAATAAAGCACATGGGGTCCAGCCCGGAGCCTGGGATAGAGAATCCCATATTGCAGGAGGGGAAAGGGTCCCAGATGGGAAGGGGTCAGGTTATTATCACACTGCTGGGGGATCTCCCATAGCCCCCCCTCCTCCTGTGTGGCAATCCCAGCTCTCCCACACCGTTAGGGATGCCTGTGAAGCACAGATCATCCTACAGAATGATGCTACCAAGGAACCAGCACCACCCTTGGCAAAATTGAATCATCCTTTGAAGATGTTGGAGGAATCGGGGAAAAAGGAGGAAAAGAAGTACGATTTAAACCTCCTCATAGTTCACAAATTCCTCCAAGTCCCTGATTTCCACCAGGACACCAGGAACAGGATGGTGCTTTGCAGAACTACTGAGTTGCTGTCACATAGTGAGCAGTGCTGCCAAAATCGATGGGTTTGTAGAGCTGAGGGCCAGCCCTGACCTCAACAACCCCACTGAACCCAATCAGAGCAGTTTGTGCCCAAACACAGTCCCTCACAATAATTTGTATTGCACACATGGAAACAGATGCCTCCTCTCAGTGTGTTTCTCATGACAGGCAGGATGAGAAGATATTGAATTACAATAAAAACCTATGACAGCAGCCTGCCTTGGGATCTTCTCCAGTGAACCTGTTACTTTTTCTTTTCATGCAGTGAGACATTTTTGCTGTCTTTGTTTGACTTCCCGAAGGATACTTAATTCTGTAACAAAGATAGACAACCATTCCCTGCTTGATTTTTTTTTTTTTTTATTTTTAACAATGTAGAACCATAGACTAAATTGTATTACGGACTCATTGTGAGTGGCTTTCAGAGTAAAAAATCTTTATCTCACATACTTCTCTCTCCACAGGATATGTCCTGTTGAGTAGAGGTTTGCAACCATATAGTGAGAAGTACCTACTAACTTAATTTACTGTACTGAGCACTTCAGAGACATGGCTGCAGTAAAATAAACAACATCAATTCAATTATTTTCTCTTATGTCACACTGTAAACTTCATAAACATGTAAATTCAAAAATCTCCATAAACACTTTAGTATTATGAATCACTGCAGGGTATCACAGCTGGTTACCTGCAGAAATTGTGTCTGGAACCTAGTCCATCATTTAGAGGCAGCAGCAGATGTTAAAGGGAAACTGCTTTATGTAATCATCCAAAACAAAAAATAAAGCAAGAGCAGCAGCAAGATACATAGTCAGACATTTTTGGCATCTGTTTGATACGGTATCAGGGATCTGAATTTTGTTAGTGAATCCATACACATGTTTGGGAAAGATCATTGTGAAATGTGTTTGCTCAGAGCAGCATTGCTCTCAGGTCGGGTTCTGACTGTGAATCAAAAATGAGACTTTCACAAGAACCACAACAAAAAAGCTTCTACCCACAGTCCTGCCTAGGTCTAGCACTGAGTTCAATTAATATTCTATGGTCACCCTGATCATTTGTGTCTATTTTTACCTGGGATCCTTTGACAGCTGGGTGCCTAAATCCCAGCTGGGAGCAGCTGTGTTTTCTGGTTTCCCAGGCTCAGCTTAGGACCCAGTTCCTATCCTTAAAGGAACCCTGGTGTAAGATGATTTATGGTGTTATTTTACAAACACCTGAACCTCTGACCCAGCATGGCAAGGTTTGTGTCCTGCAATGATGGATTGCAACCCAGCTCCCTGCCTGCTCTCAGGCCAGGTTGGAGTATTTCAGGTGACAGCCCTGTTACCCAAGGCTTGGTCTGTGGAAGCTCTGACCTGCCAAAAACACCTCACATGCCATCTATATTTACTTAGAAAGAGGCAGTGGAAGGGTTTCTTTAACCCTCCAGCTCAACTACAGTGCTCCCTCTAAAAGAAACCCCCCTGGAGACTGTCTGAAATCCTTCATGAGGTGCTGCTGACTCCAGGGGAGCAAGGGATTCACCTTCTTGGGTATGAGATCTGCTTATATTTGTTATTTCCATCTGTGTTTCTCATTCTTTGATGAGTTCCTGCAACAAATTAATGTCTTATTGATAGACTTTTTAACAACTGAAGTGGTGGTTTTCCTTCAGTAAAAAAAATCCTTAAAAACAAAGTATTGTTAAAGACAGTTGTAAAAACACGCAGGAGATAATTGTAGATTTGATGTTGCACAATGCTTAGGCATTCTGTGGTATATGCCTAAACAAAAAAAAATTGTTGAATAATTTGAAAATATTACTGCCTGGTCATTTAAAATAGAGATCTCAGAAAAAAGGTCATCTCTACTAGGAGCAAGTGGATGCCATCATCAACAAGGGATTGAGAAGTGTGCAGTCTTCGTGTAACCTCGCTGCATAAGAAAAAACATCAGCCAGAGCAATTGCATTTGAACCTGACCTACTTTTTATCACTGTCAGCCAAAAGGGAACCAAAAAAAAAAAAAATAGGTCAGGTATGTATGACTTGAAACAATAATCTATTTAAGGTGGGGAAATAGCCACTCATTCTATAATAAAAAAGCTCTGATTACAATATTCTTTAAATTTTTTTTTTTATAAACAAGCCATACTTAGACACTGATGGACAGGCCAAGCACTTATAGATTATAATATTTGCTGATTTTGGCTGATGAACTCCCAGGCCAAAAGTTTACAGGGTGAAATTTTCCATTTATTGGCCAGAAGTTTACTTTGGCATTTCTCTAATGTGAGAGCAGTGACATTTCCTTCCTCTCTGTTGACAGGTTAAGGTTTGCCCACAAGACTCTGCTGACTCCCATACTTGGGAAATCTGCAATTCCAAGATGAAAAACCAGCTGTAACACCATGTAAATTTTAAGGGTTGCAGCTTCAGTTCTGGCACAATTGGTGGTCTCAGTTCAGGATGACTGATGCTCAAATGAGCCTTTGGGGATCAGTTCTCAGAACAGGAGGCTGATTGCCAACCCCTCTGTGGGGAAGGTAGGGAAGGCTGAAAAAATTCAAGTGTAGTCCTGAAAGTCACATTACCCACAGGTTACAGGCCAGGCCTTCAGCATCTGTAAATCACAACTGTTGCACTGACAGTGGATGATGTTGATCGCATTGGCTGGTAGCAATTTTTTTTCCACTGATCTTACCTAACCCATTAATTTGTGATGTATCTGCCTCATACATCTTTTTATATAAAATAGCTATAAAATGAAGAATGTTTTTGGCCATTGATACCCACTGTGTCCTACTCGATTTCTCTTTTTTGTTGGGCTTTTTCTTCCTTTTGACTGTGTAAGGAGAGGAGCAGAGAGGAGAGGAAAAGAAAGGAGAGGATGCATCATGAAGAAAAAATATCAAGAGAAGCATTCCTCTCTTCCAAATTACACAGAAGTGTTGTTCCCCATCCAGCTCCTTCTCAGGTCTGCCAAGTGACAGCCTGTGTGTTATGTGTGTCATAAGAAGTATAAGGGGTAAAAACTGAAAAAAAAATAAAAATTGTACTCATTGCCTCTGAGTTTCCTATTTTTTTTATGAAACAATAAGTTTCATGAAATGGGAGCTGTTCTTCACTTCCAAAGACAAAACATGAGAATGTGACCTTCATATGACCACCATTGTTCTCAAGAAGGAATGAAAATACTTAAATGTTTTCATGTAAATGAATGGAAAGTGCTCTCTCCTACTGAATAAAATACCTGCAAGGCCTCTGAAACCATGGCACACAGGATTTTGTCCCCAGAAAGGCAGGGACTTCAGAGCTGCCTATGGCTTTTACCCTAATTCTGACCTTTGGTTTGCCATGTTCTCTTCCCATTCTTCACTTTTGTTCTCTTCCTCTTTTTCTCAGGATTTCCATTTTCTCACTCACATTTTTTTCTGGGGTTCCATAACAATTAGCAGCTCCCTGCATTTCACCACAGAGGTCCCCCACACATGGCTATTTTACAGGGATCTGGCATCTTAACAGAAATTCAGCTTTTCACTTGTGATTTTCCATTTTCCTGAAAATTTCCTTGCCTTCAGTTCTGTACAAAGATCACCTTTCTGCTGAGATTTTATCTGTAACCTTTCATTTCTTTCCACATCAATCCCTTCCTGGCTTCCTGCACTGCCCAGCACACAGTGGCAGAGCACCAAGCCTCTTCCCACTCTAACTGCCTTTGCCATCTGGTGTGTTCAGTGCAAATCATCTTTCCTTTCTGGACACAGACACTGGACAGCAGAATGATCCTAGCCTAAAAAACCTTCCCAAAATTCTGTTCTGTGAATTGTTAGCCAACCCCAACATAAGGACAGAGACACAAGTTCTGTACATTGACTTTAAATACAGAATTTCATTTGGAGAAAAAAAAAAACCAACAAAAAAAACCCAACCAAAACAAATGAACCCAGCCAACCCAAATGAATAAATTTAATATAAGTTTCTATATTTGTGTGCACACTACATATAAATTTATACTGATTATATATAAGTATGAATATAATACATACATTCATATACAGAGACACTCAATTGATGGGAGGGCAAGGACCTGGCTCAGCAGGTTCCATGACAATTCCTGCAGAAAAACATGAAGAAAGTGCACTGAGCATGTCCAGGGAAGGGAATGGAGCTCAGAAGGGTCTGGACCACGAGGCTGATGAGGAGCAGCAGTGGGAGCTGGGGTTGTTTAGCTTGGAGAAAAGGAGGCTCAAGGAGAGACCTCATTGCTCCCTAGAACCACCTGAAAGGAGGTCGTGGTGAGGTGGAGATTGGTCTTTTCTCCCAAATAACAAGTGGTAGGAGAAGAGTAAATGGCCTCAAGTTGCACCAGGGGAGGTTTAGATTGGATATTAGGAAAAAATTTCTTTAGTGAAAGGGTGGTCAAACATTGGAACAGACGGCCCGGGGAAGTGTTTGATTCACTGTCCCTGGGAGTGTTCAAAACCCATGTGGATGTGGCATTTGGGGTGGTTTAGTGATGGTCTTGGCAGTGCTGGGGTAACAGCTGGACTCAAGGATCTTAAAGGTCTTTTCCAACATAAATGATTCTATGATTCTATAAACTTCCAGATCTTTGTGATAAATTTTAAAACAACAGTTCGAGCCAGTTTAAGTGCCTGGTGAATGGGGCCTTTATGGAGCCATTCCCTGCAAGTTTAAAGCTGGTCCAGACCATTAAGGACTGAAACATTCCTGCTGAAATATTTCTGCTAGAGTTGCATATGAAATTAATTGAGTTCCTCAACTGTGTCACAAATTCATTATCCCAACTAGCTGCTGGAAAGCCAAATATTTTGAAGCCTGGAGGATGGCTGAGGATGGCTGTCAGTTTCTCACACATCCTTTATATATGTTTGGGGTTCTTTTTATCTGATAAGGCAGCTGAGTAACTCATAGCAATACTGTGAGCAATTCAGAGATATCTAAATATTTATTTGCTGTATGTGACTAGCTGGCAGCTCAGTCATCTCCTGGGGGACAGAATAAAGGCTGACAGGGTCCACAATAGGGTTTCTACCCTACTCAGCCACCAATTTTGAAAAATATATTTTAGGTTTTTTGTGGCTTATACTCACCTCTTCAATGTTCTCAAAAGTAGCCACTGAATCCCAAAGTTATCAGGTCAAATAGAACTTGTAAACAAAGAGAGAGAGATGGCAAACACACATCATAAAGTACAAACAGGAAAGCAGGTCCAGAATAATAAAACACTTGTAAAAAACAAAATAGCACAACCCACCCACTACTCCCCCAAACCCCCAAAAAACACAGACAAACAAAACCATCTGACAACAACAAAATATTAACAAAACAAACAAATAAAAAACAAAGCAAAACAAACAAAAAAAAAAGAAAACGCCACTTAAGGTAGAATGATCATTAAAATTCAATCTTATATGAATATGTGTTTCAAAATTCTAAGGGATGCATTTCTAGGTGTACCAGAAAAACTGGAGTGCCATTAGCAAGTAATGTGGATGTGTTGCCTGACAGAAAGTGTATCTGAATAAAAAATCTTCAGCTTGCTGATGTTGCAGGGACATGGACCCTCACACACCCCAGAGCACTGGGCACTGCCAGGCATTTTCCTTCACCTGAATGTGCCTATTCCCAGCCTCTAGGATTGGTCATGAATAAACTTCTGAGAGAGCAATGTAGACTGTGTGACCTTGAGAGTGTTCTTACAGAAGGTCTGCAGAGTTTTAGGGGATTAAGCAGTGAACATATGGGCTACATTTTCCTAGAAATGAAGACTGGGAGGATATTTCATCGACCTAGACTGACCTTTACAGATCTCATGCTGCACTGTGCTTCATTAGGTACATTCTTCCACCCCATTATGTCCTGTCCATAGCTGAGAAGCAGCCAGGGAGTGACTATACAAGTCCAAGAAATCAGAACATGTAGAGTTAATCCATACTATCCTTCCTTGTAGAGTGAGTCTTGTTTAGGATGTAACTTCTGCAAACATAGAACTTAATACCCCTATCATTTTCCTCATGGTTATTAATCACTTATGAACTGTCTGCCATGTAGACATACCTTAAGATGGGGTATGCAAATAACTGCACAACTCTTGGTTTACACTTGTTGGATTTCTTTTTTCCAGCAAACCAACTCATCTGTGCTAATTAGCAGCTACCTCTTTTCTTTACCATCTTTTGCCTTTATCCCCCTTTTCTTAAGAACAGATTAACTATCTCAGGTCACACAGGATATGATTGTGCCACCAGGTCAATCCTTGCATAATTTGAGTGGAAAGGGACCCTTTAATGAAAACAGTACTTCCCTCCACACATCTCAGCAGCAAAGCAAGATACTCTGCCAATCCAAGCACTCTGTGATCAAGGCCTGTGGCATCAGA
>VZTZ01006655.1:56702-129539 GCA_013400955.1 Drymodes brunneopygia | reverse complement strand
CCCCCAAACCCCCAAAAAATGCAGACAAACAAAACCATCTGACAACAACAAAACATTAACAAAACAAACAAAAAACAAAGCAAAACAAAAAAAAAGAAAACTACACTTAAGGTAGAATGATCATTAAAATTCAATCTTATATGAATATGTGTTTCAAAATTCTAAGGGATGCATTTCTAGGTGTACCAGAAAAACTGGAGTGCCATTAGCAAGTAATGTGGATGTGTTGCCTGACAGAAAGTGTATCTGAAGAAAAAATCTTCAGCTTGCTNCACTTAAGGTAGAATGATCATTAAAATTCAATCTTATATGAATATGTGTTTCAAAATTCTAAGGGATGCATTTCTAGGTGTACCAGAAAAACTGGAGTGCCATTAGCAAGTAATGTGGATGTGTTGCCTGACAGAAAGTGTATCTGAAGAAAAAATCTTCAGCTTGCTGATGTTGCAGGGACATGGACCCTCACACACCCCAGAGCACTGGGCACTGCCAGGCATTTTCCTTCACCTGAATGTGCCTATTCCCAGCCTCTAGGATTGGTCATGAATAAACCTCTGAGAGAGCAACATAGATTGTGTGACCTTGAGAGTGTTCTTACAGAAGGTCTGCAGAGTTTTAGGGGATTAAGCAGTGAACATATGGGCTACATTTTCCTAGAAATGAAGACTGGGAGGATATTTCATCGACCTAGACTGACCTTTACAGATCTCATGCTGCACTGTGCTTCATTAGGTACATTCTTCCACCCCATTATGTCCTGTCCATAGCTGAGAAGCAGCCAGGGAGTGACTATACAAGTCCAAGAAATCAGAACATGTAGAGTTAATCCATACTATCCTTCCTTGTAGAGTGAGTCTTGTTTAGGATGTAACTTCTGCAAACATAGAACTTAATACCCCTATCATTTTCCTCATGGTTATTAATCACTTATGAACTGTCTGCCATGTAGACATACCTTAAGATGGGGTATGCAAATAACTGCACAACTCTTGGTTTACACTTGTTGGATTTCTTTTTTCCAGCAAACCAACTCATCTGTGCTAATTAGCAGCTACCTCTTTTCTTTACCATCTTTTGCCTTTATCCCCCTTTTCTTAAGAACAGATTAACTATCTCAGGTCACACAGGATATGATTGTGCCACCAGGTCAATCCTTGCATAATTTGAGTGGAAAGGGACCCTTTAATGAAAACAGTACTTCCCTCCACACATCTCAGCAGCAAAGCAAGATACTCTGCCAATCCAAGCACTCTGTGATCAAGGCCTGTGGCATCAGATTGTCTCCTTAGTAACAATTCGGCTAAACTGCTGGTCTGACCTAGTGATCCTTTGGAGGTTTTCTCTATCCCAGAGATAGAATAATTTGGGAACTGTATATTTAAAATGCCTATGGAATAGCTTGTGCCAGAGTTAAGCTACAGTGACTGTGTTTACCCTGAAAATGAAGCAGATAAGTTAAAAGCTAAAGGAAATATAAGGCAGAACTGTACTGTATTCTGGTCTGAAAACCAAAATACAGTCAATAAGATTGTTTTTTTCTTATATAGAATCACTTTCAGTTTCTGTAATTGTTCCAAAACCACAAGAGGCTGGAACAGGAAACAAGGGTTCAAAAGGTAGACTTTCAGCTGACATTTTTTCCAACTAACTGATACCAAATGAAAGGTTAAAGCCTCTAAGGATATACCCCTTTAATCCTTTTACTTTTGATTTCCCCAGCCATTTTAATTTCAAGAAGTTCTGTAAATTGGCAATCCTGCAGAGAAACCTTCCCTTCCTTCCCAGTTCGCTGCGCTTTTCCGAATGCTGTGATTCTCTAAATCACTCACCTTCTCCTCTTGCCACGGGAGACCCAGCTGTCCCAGCAGCCAGCTTTGCACAGATAGATCCCCCTAAGGATGTGGAAATCCTCAGCTTGTCTCTGTGACCTATCTTTGTTTTTTATTCTAAGACCTTATGGTAGAAACCACCCACACCATTTTGCCGAGGCTGCTCTGGGGAACTTTGGGATGTGAGCTGCGCTCAGAAGGGATCTGTGTAATATTTGATGAGACACAGAGCTGCTTTTAAAGTGAGCTGCCCTCACTAAACAACACTCCTGGCATCTGTGCTGTGCATACCTGTGTGCAACGATGGCTCATTACTCTTCACAGTGCTTTATACAGCTTCAGGCAATTCTGTGTCGTCCATGCTGAGACTGACAGTTTCTCCTCTCCATAGCCCTCTTCTGGAGTCAGCACATGTTTTGTCTCCTACTTCCACAGCTTTTATGCAATTCAAGAAGTCTTTTCAGAGCTACAACACATTTTATCCCCTATTTTAGGATCTGTGGCCTGACTTCCAGGGGTCCCCCCATCAACTGTTTTCTGACAAATGCAATTTCTACAGCCTGAAGGCAGCTTTACAGCAGCTACTCAGGTTCTTTCTTTTGACATTAATTAATCTGTTGGTGTTGCAAGCAGCAAATGAGGGCCTTTCAAAGTTCATGTTCTTTATTTTTGCACAATCTGAGGATACATTGGTGCCTCAGAGAGACAAGGTTTATCCTGCCAAGAAATCTGGATGCCTTCTCAAAGGTATCCTTCTTGTGTTTCCATCTCAGCAGGGTAGATACCATCCCTGCAAAAAGAATAGAAATTCCCTGGTCATGCCAATGTTTAACCTTTTTTAAGTTTTACCTCTGCCAAGTAGTAAGAAACTTCTTGTATGTCTTTGTATGGCCCTGGATTTACCAGACTAAGTTTATATGCCAACAGAAAGCAGCTAATGGAAATAACTTCTTAAGTTGCAGCCAATGTGCTTAGCTCTGCAACTGGAAAATACAGACCCAAGTTCTCATTTGTATGATGCTACGGCTCTCTGAAGTACTGAATGAGCCATTTCAAATGCAAGAGGCAGTCAGGATTTCAAAAGGATCTGAATTTCAGCAGAAGTGTTTTGCACCACGACAGCATCATTCACAGGTTAGGAATTATTGAAATTGTCGGTTTCAAAAATATCTTTCAGCAGGAGGTCCAAAATGACTTTATGGTGTAAAACAATAATTTTTTTAGGCAGTTCCTGCTATACCAGTTAAGCATATAAAAAAATCTATCATGCAGAGAAGAGTAAGTTCTGTTTAGAGTGGATTTTTTGTCACCTACACAAAAGCAAGAAAACTTTTTGCACCTGGTTTGACATACAGTCCAATGCCTGAATAGTTATTGACATCAGAAGCAAGATCAGACAATCAGATGATATATCAGATATGCAGTTGTGCTTAGAAAACAGATCATGAAGAAGAGCTGTGATGGGTTAACCTTGGCAAAGGTCAAATGCCCACCCAGCTGCTCACACCCACTCCTCAAGTGGGCAGGGTGGAAAATATGGAGGATGATGTAAAGACAGAGGAAACTTGTCACTTACTCTCACAGACAAAAGAGATTCAAATTGGTTAAAATTGCTTAAATCATTGCCAGCTAAAGTAGATTTAGGTAATGAAAAACAAAGACAAACCTTAAAGCAACACCTTTCATTTCCTTGCCCCCTTCCCAGGACCAAGTGCACTCCTCCACTTCCTCCAGAGCAGTACAGGAGGGTTAAATTATAAAAGGTGGTTGGGATATTGCTTTAAGATTGCTTGAGGTAGATTTATTGGGTTATTTAAATACCCAAATCTGGGGCCTGTCCTGGGTGGTGCTGGGTTGGTGTTGCACTAATGATAATGTGGCCTTGATCAGAGGAGACTGAAAATCTCTCACACTGTTACTANAAATGAAAAACTCCTGTTTCCATATAAATTAACCCTTGTTATACCATTTAAATGCTATGTATTTCTTTCACTTAGAATTACTAATTGCAAAAATTGAAATTTCTCATCTGTTCTAAAATCCATGGTCATGTATCTAAGATAAACTAATGTCATCAATTTGTTGTGCAAATAAAGAAATAAGACTTTGAGCCTCCAGATTAATATACAATAGCACTCACTGAGCTATTTCTTGCCTATAGAATGCCATTTATTTTATCACAAGTTGACAATAAACAGTGAGCTAAAAATGAGCTGAGTTCATTTGGTGCTTTTGATGGAATGAGCAAATTTATTTATCTAAGAGCCTAAACTCTTTTCCAGGTATTACATAATTTTCTCTGTCAATCAGTTTGTGTGGTTTTTGCTGGGTTTTGTTATTTTTTAAATAATTTTTAGCTTTTTGCAAAGATCTGTTCAGACTGATTTCTATTTTTTTCCTTAAATATGTAAAAAATTAACCCCATCTACACAGTCACAGAATGGGTCAGGTTGGAAGGAACCACAGTGGGGTCATCTGGTCCAATCTCCCTGCTCAAGGAAGGTCATCCCAGAGCACAGGGCACAGGGCTGTGTCCAAACAATTCTGGAATATCTGCAGTGAGGGAGAATCCACACCCTTTCCAGGCAATCTATTCCAGTGCTCAGTCACCCACATAGTAAAGAAATTATTCCTCACATTCAGGTGGAACTTCCTGTGCATCACTTTCTGCCCATTGCCTCCTTTCCTCATGGAAACAGTGAAAGAAAAATCAGTGGCTTAGGTTCATTAAGTACATAGTAAAAAAAAAAGTAATTTGAGACATTTCTGAATTTAGTTTAAACCCACTGAATTATTCTGGATAAATAGAAAAGACAATATTTCTGGAAATGTTGATGATAATTCAATTAGTAATTTTCAAAGAATATTGACATTTCTGTAATGGAGACTTGAAAAAAAAAAAAATCCAACTAGATTCCCAAAATGGTGGATGCCAAAATATCTTCATTTCTGCCTAGTTAGCATGCTTAGCCAACATGAGATAGAGCAGCAGAAAGTCAGTAGTGGAAGGAACGACTCTGTATCCTGGCCAAGAGTACACCCAAAGGGTGTATTTGTGTTGCAGTACTGATCTAGTGAATATTTAATAGAGTTGAATATGGAATAAAGGCAGAGGAGATACTGAGAATACCACATAAGATTAGAGCACACTCTGGGGAAATGGGTAATGTGGGTTCAAAGTCTTTCAGAAATAAGAAAGATGTGAACATGGATCTCTCAATTCTGAGGTTTTTATGTTGTCTATTTTGAAACACTTCTGGGCATTTCTGTGACTTGTCCTTTCTTTTATTGGGGAGACATAAAATATTTTTAAAAATATAAGAACAGCTTCTGAAAAGTATTTTCTAGACATTTTTGTTCTTGGACTAAAAAGATATTACTCTCCTTTTCCTGTAGTGAGAAGTGACATAAAAGGACATGCATGGAGATAATGTGGCAATTTGCAACAATATTATTTTGTTGCATATTAAAAAGTTTGGGAAAGACCTTCGTTCTTGTCTCTTGAGAAATGTGCTCAAATTTTAATCCAATGTAACTGGAAAAGTATTTTTGTCTCCTGCTAATTAGGAGTTTCTCTCCTCATTATTATCCAACCCATGTCATTCTTACTTGTAATATAAATACTCTGCTTTCCAAGGAATGAAAATATATTAAATGATAGCTTTACCAGAAGCAGAACAGCTTATTTGGAAAAACGCAGAAGTAAAATGAAAAATAAGTAAAGTGAAAAAGTACACACACTTACATGTGAAAAGTAATCAACAAGTTCAGAAGACGTTATATCCAATTTAGTGTCAAACTAGCCTGAACAAGGGTAAACATATAAATTATATCTTTATATCTATGTGTGTCCATATATGTATATGTAACAAAAGAGAAATATAATGGAAGAAAAATGTATTTTTGTATGTGTTTTGGATTTTGCTTTATTGTCTCAGCTCTTAGTCCTGTAAGCTAGAAATCCATTTCCCACAAGACAGAATTCCTTATTAAGAAATAGTGATTGTTTCCAGAGTTAAATGGATGTTTTTCTGAGCTCTATGACTTACGCTCTTTTCTTTTTCTGTTTCTTCTGTACTATTACTCTTGAAAGCTTGGGTTGCATTGATCTGTTTTTCACAGTTTAAACTTGCTGGCTTTGAAGCAGAGCACAAATGAGGTGGAATAAAATAAAATAATATAAAAAAAAGAATAAAATAAAGAAAATACTCAGAGTGTGGAAGATTCAAAATGTTGTCTGTGCTTTTATGAGTTTGTCTATACCATGACATAAAGTTTTTTTGATTGAGAAACATTGGCTGGTGACTGCGACCACCCAGTTGTCCAAATTCAAAGGCTTTTGGACTTACTGGCCACTATTGCTAGTTATCTGTTCATTAAATTAAAATAGCTAACACTTCATAAGTTATAAAATTATTACATAATAGTAAATTTACTTTAATTTACAACACTTTAAAAATATTGCTGACAGTCAAGCAGCAGATATCTCCTGTAACCATGATAAAGTAAGTTTGAGTATCTTGCTCAAATATTATTGAAATAAACTTAGGGGCAAACGATGGACTTTCAGTGAAATTTGACTAATACCTTGCATTTTAGAAAAGAATGCCATTGACTGTCACTATTTCTATTTCTATATGTGTCCCAAAGAAACTGGCCAGAATGAATGATTAATTAATAATAACAATAATAGTAGTAGTAGTAGTAGTAGTAGTAGTAGTAGTAGTAATAGTAGTAGTAGTAGTAGTAGTAATAGTAGTAGTAAATTAGTTTTGAAATCTGTAAATTATATGGATAATTTTGAAGTTAATTAATTTTTAAAGTGGTTCTCAAAGTTGGGATGAGAGACATGAACTGGTTTCTTTGCCAATTTATTCTTCAGAAGTCAACAAATGTATGTTATGAAGATGTAACCACGGCAGTGACCTTCCTGTCTTCTTTTAAGTGGAAGCCTGGGTATTAAAAAGTGTTTAATTTATGAAGTAAAATTGTTAAAATTATCAAGAAAAAAAAGAATATTTTAGAGGCAGTTCTTCTGGCCTGGTGGAAAAATATCTCTGTGAGTCCAAGTTATTTCAGAAATGTGCTTCCATATTCAAACTATTTTGAAAAAACAAAAACCCAAACCCTCACACCTATTTCATATTCAGTATAAATCCTCCCCTGGAGGTCTGCAGTGAGCTCACAATTATAATTGTAAATTTCCAAATGGAAAGTTTTACATGCTAAGATATACTTGGTCTTTATGGAGAGAGCTCTGGAAGTCAAAATTTAATTGTTTTATACCTTAAGAAGCATGGGATGAAAATACCAAACAGCAACCACCACAGAACACCCTGTATTAGGAAAGCTCAGGGCCAGAGAAAGCAAACAAACAAACCTATATAAATGTAACCAGCTCCTAAAATCGTACTTTCTTTTAAAATGTAAATGAAATGTGCTTCGTTTCACTGTTCAGTACTGCTGGGTAAATTTGCATATTATCTCCTTCTCTCTTTTCAGTATCCTCGACCAACAGCTGTGACTTGTCAAAACTTGCCAGCACAAGGGAAAAAGAAAATGAAGGGGCATATTGGAAACTGTGTCAGCTTATCTATTGCTTTCAGTAAAATGTAATTGCTGAAGATGCCATTAAGAGTTGCCTGAAAAAACGTGTTAAGGCTGCTTAAATTGGGGATTTTTTCTTCTCTCCCTTTAATAGCAGTGGTGTGATACCTGGGAAGGGCAGAAGTAAGAGGACAGAACAGGTGTGAGCCCTTCTCACAAGCCTCCTCCCTGTGATGATGGGTCACCAAAGCTTCATCACAGGTGTTTTGTGGTGCCCTTTATGTTCCTTCCTGCACTCTGAACTCCTTCTGCAACTCCTGGCTGATGCGCTTGAGGCACCTTGAACTGTTCAACAAAGAGCTCGAGGTTCCCGTGTCACCATGGGATGAGGTGAAAGGAGCTGTGTGTGCAAGGAAACCTCTCTAAAGTGGCCCTCCAAGGGGCAATGTCCTTTGTGCCAGTGGGAGAGGTCAGAGCTGGGTCATGGCTACTGAGAGTGTCCCATGAAAAGAGGCCACTTTTGAATGGAGAAGTGAAGTGTTTGAGAAAAGGGGCTGAATTCCAAACCTCATCTTGGCAACAAAGCTCCAGAGCTTCGGCATTTTTCTGGCTGTTGGGCAGGGATGAGGGTGGCCACAGAGGAATGAAACATCTGCTGCCCTCAGCGCTCTGCCCATTGGGGTTTGTGGGATCCATGCTGAGATTCAGGGCTTTCAGTATTTGTGTGAGCCATGAAGGACTTTGGAATCTCACAGATCCTTGTCCTGCCCCAGGAAAGAGTGAGGGAAGGGAAGGTTTCGGGAAGGGAAGGTTTCGGGAAGGTTTTGGGAAGGGAAGGCTTCGGGAAAGGAAGGTTTCGGGAAGGGAAGGTTTCGGGAAGGTTTTGGGAAGGTTTCAGGAAGGTTTCGGGAAGGGAAGGTTTCGGGAAGGTTTCAGGAAGGGAAGGTTTCGGGAAGGGAAGGTTTCAGGAAGGGAAGGTTTCGGGAAGGGAAGGTTTAGGGAAGGGAAGGTTTAGGGAAGGGAAGGAAGGGAAGGTTTCGGGAAGGGAAGGTTTCAGGAAGGGAAGATTTCAGGAAGGGAAGGTTTCAGGAAAGGAAGGTTTCGGGAAGGGAAGGTTTAGGGAAGGGAAGGTTTAGGGAAGGGAAGGGAAGGTTTTGGGAAGGGAAGGTTTTGGGAAGGGAATCTCTTTCACCCTGCAGATGAAGTCTATGGGTTGCCATGGGGTGATTTATAGAATGTGGGGTTATCAGATTGCAGTCCAGAAACAGACTCAGTTCCACTAAATTATCTATGCTTTTCTGACAAGTGGATCAAGATTCTTTGTGTTTCCTGGCTGGCCTCATTAAGTTGCTATAATTATCGTTTTATTGATAAAGTGCCTGCCCTTGGTGAGACCCGGGGGATGCTGTGCAATTAAAATAACAGATTATGGGAGTGTAAGATAATGTACTAACAATCAGAACAAAACTTGTCTTACAGGAAAAAAGGGTTAGTGGTTGGGATTATTCCCTAATACTAGAACTGAAGAGGGAATACTTCCTGGAAGTGAAAAACTCATGCATTCAAATGAGATTTTTTAAAAACTAACGTATTTCTCATTGGAATAGCTGAAAATTAATTGTTGAGCAACCAAAGTATTGATGCCTGTTTGTCCTCCATGGTTTTGAGACAAACCCATACACCTGAATTTCTAAATTCTAACTAACTTTGAGCTAACTTCTGGATCTTGAGTTTCCTAAAACTAGGGTAATCAAGATGTGAAATTCATTTTAAAAATCTGAAATTCCAGTTAGGTTCTTGTTGAATTAGGTATGTGAGCATATAGGACAATGATAGAGATCCATGGAGCAATTTAGGCACACAGTTGCTTAACTGACAAAGAGAATCAGGAGATTGAAGAGGGTTGATGGCAAGGCTTCACCAAGGGAACCTAGGCATTATGAGAGTCATAAAAAGTGTAAGATGGAGGTGCCAAGGTTCATAAAGATGGGTTAAGTGTGTGTGTTTCCCATGCAGAGGGATGAGATAAGGCTCCCTTTTCATCATTCATACCAACCCAAAAGAAATCAATAGTTCAACAGCAGGAGAAGTTCCAAGAACATCTGTCCTTGGTGTGAGCTCATCTGCCTCTAGGAAATCACATCTTGCAGAGTGCAAACCTTTGTGCCTTACTTAGGAGTTCAGGTGAAATCTTGTTCTCATTCTCCAAATTCTTCTGTACTGTTTATCCAGTTATTTTCAAATTAAACAGCACTAGTTCCTTTCCTTCTTAGCTAAATAGTCTAACTGTCATATTCTAATTTAAGATTCATTGCAGTTGCTCCCTTTATAGCCTCCAGATCTCACCCTTTTGGATATATAAGTAGTATCTTTATTAGATAGTAAGACAGGAGAAGAGCACTTTAAGCCAACTGGCAAGGTACCAGGAAAAGGTAGCTCAGGAAGGACCTACAGATGAAATTTTATTATGTGCAAAGGAGAGGTATCTCTCCATTCCTTCAGAGCATGCTAAACAAATTCAACATAGTAATAATTAATCTAGCAAGTGGGCCTTCGTTAGGGATGGGGGTTGAGGGGTCTGTTTCTGTTTTCCTGTCTCTAAGCAATCTGAAGCAGAAGATGAGTACTGAACCAGCATCTTGGCAAGATAAAGACACTTGGTAGCATCATTCCTGTGCCTGGATTTGTTAAGCAGTTTCCCTTGAAGATGAATATTGTGTGTTTAGGATCTTCATCACTCATCAAAGTGAGTGTAGGTTCAACAACTGGAAGGTTGCAGAAAAAGGTGTTTGAGCAGCCCAGACATGAAGGCAGAAGGAAACTCATTCATTTGGGTGTTGATTGGGTCCATGTAATTATACTACATATTTTTGCTTCTGTGAGATTACTTGCCCTATGTAAAATAAATATTTATTTAGCACTTTCACCTTGCAGGCAATGCTATCATTCTTCTTTTAATTACTATGCAGCTTTTAATAATGATGTGTTTCACGCTGTTTCTATATTCAAAGCACTTTCCAAATGTGAAAGGTGGTTATCTATCACTGACTTTCTGTATTAAAATAAGAGGAACTGGGGAAAAAAAAACTGGGAACTTTTTTTCTCTGTATTTTCTGAAGATTAAAATGATGTTTATATAAATAATATTAATAAAACCCCCCTTCCTATATATTTATATTTGTCTGAGAGCAGGTAACTGAATCCTTGGTTTACACTGGAAGTCAAAATTAGTCCAATTTTGTACCATTCCCTAATAAATCGTGATCATTGACTCATCCAGCCCTTGACTGATATCTATATATGATCTATATTTAGGATTATAGTCATTAAGGCTTGAAAAGACCTCAAAGATTGTCAAGTCCAACTTCTAACCCAACACTGCCAAGTCCACTAAACCACGTGCCCAAGTGCCACATTTATAAATCTTCCAAACATCTCCAGGGATGGTGACTCCACAGCTTTCCTGGGCAGTCTGTTTCTATGCTTAACCACCCTTTCAGTGAAGATTTTTTTTCCTAAGACCCAATCTAAGCCTGCCTTGGTGCAATTTGAGGCTGTTTCCTCTTGTTCTATTGCTTGTTACCTGGGAGAACAAACCAACCCCCACCTGGCTACAACCTCCTTTCAGGGAGTTGCAGAGAGCAATGAGTTCTCCCCTGAGCCTCCTTTTCTCCAGACCAAACACCTCCTCATATCAGTGCAACTCTCCATGACATGGGAAATCATTTCCCCAGGAAAATGCTGTGAGAAACAATGTCAGAGCCTTTACTAAAGTCCAGGTAAACAACACTGACAGCCTTTTTCTCATTCCCTAAGAGGGTCACCTCGTCTTAGAAGGAGGTCAGGTTGGTCAAGCAGAACCCATCTTTCATAAACCCACACTGGCTGGACCTGACCATCTGGCAGCCCCATGCATGGCAATGTTGTGCCACTCAAGGTGATCTGCTCCTTGCCCTTCCCTGGCACTGAGGTCAGGCTGACATGCCTGGAGCTCCCCAGAGCATCCTTACAGCCCTTCCTTTAGATGCCCATCCTATTTACTAACTCCCAGTCAACTGGGACCTCCCCAGCTGACCAGGACTGCTGGTGGATGATTGGTGATGGTCTGGTGAGAGCTGCTGGCTTCCTCAGTACACTTGGGTGGATTCCACCTGGTTCCACAGACTGTATCTGCAAATTGTTGTAGCAGGTCACTGACCATTCCCCCTTGGGTTATGGAGCTTCCAGCTCAGGGGTTGGGTACCTGTAGAACCACTGTTTTTCCTACTAAAGGCTGAGGCAAATGTGGCATGAAACATCTCAGCCTTTTCTTATTCCTTTATCACTTTGTTTAGCCCTTCATCGAATAAGAAAGATTCTTAACCTTCCTGTTGCTAAAAGAAAACAATGTTTCACCAGAAATATTGATAACAAGACATTAGTGAAGCAATCCTCAAAATGTCTCATGGAGCTGGAGAATATTAACTAATTGTCTTTACAACCTTTTCTTGGTTTCATGAAGATAGTATTTAATAACTGTAGTTTTACCCAGCAGCCAACATCCGTGAGTCATTTGCACAGGTTCTGTGTTTTATTGGTGGTTTTGCACACAATCACACATATAGTGAGACAGTATAACCAGAAGTCCTCTGAATCTTTCATGTGTTGCCATTAAAGTGATGTCACAACAAATTCAGTTCCACACATCTGTGGTGCAACTGCAACTGTATTCCTAACATTTTATGAACAATAGACTCTCTTAAAACAAGCCATTCAGACTGATGCCAGGTTGCCAACTGATCCTGCATCTGTTTCCTATGAAATGAAAGGGCAGGAAGAGGAAAAATTCATGTCTTGCACAATGTTTTTTTATTATTCCCCAGCTTTTCAAAAGCTCTGTTACTTCAGCCATCATTAGATCTCACAGACAAACTTGGGAGTAAAGCAATTTGATTTTCCTACATAAAATTTGTTCATTTCACCACAAATACATCTGTGCACCAAGAAAATCTCATCTGAGTGACATTAGACTTTGTTCCCTTCTTATTTCCTTTTGTTAAGTGAAGGGAAATTGGTCTTTTTTGTCTTTTTTGCTTTGTTGTTTTTGGGGTGGGTATTTTTTAATGAGCAGTCATGTTAAACACAATCTTTATGCCATCACCAAGATCAGAGTCCTGTTGCAGCATCCCCTTGTGCAAGGCAATGAAAAAAACAACAAATAAGATGAATATTCTTCATCCCAAAATCTTATTCCTTACTATGTGAATGTGCTTCCCAAATGTGTAGTCTCAGCCAGCCAGAGACCTGCACTAATTTATCTGGGGGTATGGTTCATTTATGGTTTTCTAGGAGCATGGCAATCTGATTCCCTAAATTAGAGAAGTGTTTTGGGGAGAATTGAGCTCCCACAAGCCCACAGGTTCAAAATGTCAAAATCTAGTCTGAGAAAGAAGTCAGGTTTCTACTCTACCTAATAAGCAGAGAGAATGCAGCTCCAGTGACCCACGTGGGCTTACACTAATAAAGGCTGAATCATGTAAAAAACTTCAATGGCAATATTGGCCAGGCTTCCATGCACTGCTAAGGGGGGGAAAAAGCCATTGATTCTATGAAATGTAGACACCTGCACTGTAGACCTTAACATTTAGCCAGGAAATTCTTTGTCTTTATGCCTGAAGTTGTATTCAGAGCTGATACTTTATGTATTCAATTACAAGTTATATACATACAATAAAGCCATTTTCATTACTGCAAATCATCTACAAATACCTGCAAAAGCAATCTAGCATACTGTTGTGAAGTAATTGCTGTTTCCTAGCCTCTGCTATCACCTCTTCAACAAAATAGCAAATACTCACTGACTTGAACAAAGTTCACAGAATGAAGCCTTCATTAGAAGGATGGGTGACAAGAAGAAAATACCTTACACAGATATTATTTGCTATTGTTAAGTTCTTAAGCATAATCTGAGATTGGTTTATTACTGTGGTTTCTTTTCCCGTTAGTCAATATTTAGGAATATGTAAGAACTTTCATTAAATGGTAATGGTTTTTTTTTAGTGTGTCTGTAGCAATATAATAATTTAGTATTAGCAAGATTTAAATGCTGCCCAAAAACACACGTGAAGGAAATAGCAAGAATCTCAACTCATGTATTGTAATTGAAAATGAGAGGACTGGAAAAAGTTAGTTTAAGGCTAACCTACTGGAATTGTATAAAGGGGTTTTTTTACAATCAGTGATGCTAACCCTGTCAGGACAAATGGAAGTTTTCAAACCAAGATTTGGAAAAGGAAAGGATGGGCTTCAGTTATTTATCTAAAATGCTTTAAATCTTAAAAGTTAAGTTCAAATTATATGTTTGCCATGTGAACATTATTAACACAAATGCATATGGGGAACCACAGCAGCTATGCTCATACAACAAAAATACTACCAGAACAGTGTCAGGATGGATCCTGATTTGTTTTACTGTTTCTTTCATTTTATTTGTGAGTTTCAAGTGCAGATATGTATTCTCCTATTTATTTTTTCTTCAATTATTTTTCATAGAGCATCTTTAAGGTGATTGGAAAGGTCCTAATTAATGCTCTTCTGCAAAAAAAAAAAGAAAAATCACATCAATATTCTTCTTGGTATTAATGTAAATCAGAACAGAATAATCTGTTCTCAGTATTTTGTTCATCATCACTCAGCATCTGTTGGGCGAGGGAGGAACCTCTCACGGGTTACTGGGAGAAATTCCCTGTGTTTTTGGACCAGGGAGGCAGTCTCCTCTATCCCCCATGGCCTCCAGAGGCACATCTCACTCTGAAGAAGTGTTAAATGCATGAACAGCACGATTTTCCTTTTAGGCAGAATGCCTGGAAAGTGGAATTGTCATTAACATGAAATTGCTTCGGCCAGCACTTAAGCTCAATAGGATAATATTTAAAACATTAACTACAGGCTTCCAGCTGAGCTCTTCAACCTTTCTTTTCTGTCACATTACACAATACAACTGCTTTATGCTGACTATCTGCCCTTTCTTCCTCTTTCTTAGGCTTATCTCAATAGGCCCTGTCTCAGAGTCACTGAAAAGAAGAAAGAGAAGCTGAATATATCTGACAGCTATTTCTATCAGATAAACTAAAGTTCAAATGACTGGAACTCTTTTGCCTTTCAAAGGCCTCCAGTCCCCTGATGTTTTCTCATGCAATATAGACCTTTCTGAAAAAGGGGGTTGCTGTCACTGTCTTTGTGCAGTGATGTGGGACCAATCCACCTTTGATTTGCCAATTTTACTGAAGGATAAACACTTCTGCTGTGGGCAAGGGGAGTATGGCATCACTCAAAGGGAAGTATAATGTTATTGAATGCTTTTCTAACTGCCCATCAAAATAAGTTTTAATCTTATTTACTGATATCAATCTCAGTCCTGGTTAGGCCAGGTTGCTCTCTGTTCTTACAGTGTCAAATGGGCACACAGAATGTCTCCTGTTTGATGGGGTTCACCTCAATGATCTTTCACATTAAGGTGAGTATATTGATTTGAGCTGGTTTGGGATAAAAATTACCCTTCAATGGAAACATTTTCTAGCCTATTCAGCTAGAAAGAAAGAACACAGAACAATGTGCTATGTTCAACATTAATTGGCTTGGCTGTGGCAGACAGGGAAGGTCTTTGAAGTGACCTCCAGGAGGTCCATGATGTCTTAGAACAAGAGATGCACCCTGGGTGTGTTCAATCCTCTCCCATCCACTGCAGATGAAGTTTTCTGTGCACATCTACACTGAGCAGCAGGACATCTCAGCCCCAGCTTCACTGCAGCTGCTGTTTAACAAGGAGTGGGCCTGAGCCTCTTGCTGTTGAACTCCATTAAAGTAGAGCTCTGCCCCGTTAAACATTAATTGCACTTTGAGTCTGAGGCAAGCCCCAAGAACAAAAGTTATAGTTTTGTCAAATTACTCTGGCTGCTAAAGTGGTTATAAACTTTATTAGTGTGATTATGACCTATTAAAGTAACATTAACTTTTTATTGTGCCAGGGGTTGCCACTGTAATGTCTGATAGACTTGACTGAAGACTTATTTCCTTCTCTTTATGCATCAGAAATAGACTTTTATAAACCAAATTATATCTTCTCTGTAACTAGTAAGTTCCATAACATAATCTTTATCAGTATTTCCAGTAGGCAAGGCTATACTCCTATTTTAAAAGCTTCTCTACCTGCCCTATAAGATCTTGTCTTCCTTTTTTCTTCCTTTTTTCTTTTTATTTGTAGTTCCAGATCTTGAGCGTCAGTTTGGGGTAAGATGAAGGCTGCTCAACAAGCTGCCTTACTGGGTAAAGAGTCAAAGCTTTTCAGAGATAAAAGCTTAATTCCTGTCATAAGACAGGCTCAGAGTCAGAAAAGTCTGCAGTGGATTCATACATTTATTTCATGGTCCAGTGACAATGATGTGTTCAGGAGCAAACCTACACATCATTGGTGAGAACTCTTTGAAAAGCTTATGAATAAAGAGGCACTCAGCTCCAGTTAGAGCAGCTTCTTCCACTGTGAGCAGGTACAGAAGGTCCCTTAGACAAAGAGCAAATTACCACTAAGGCTCCCTCTTTCTTCCACAGACACAAACAAAAGGTGTAACTGTTTCTTTCTTTAGACTCAGCACTGGACTTTCTAATAGAATAAGCCACAAAGATATCTGCTGGCCAGGTATTTACCTGCTTTTCACTCCAGAAGCTCCACATGACTCAACAAAGCGTGCTCACAGCCCAGAAAACCATCTGCATCCTGGGCTTTAGCAAAAGAGCTGTCCCCAGCAGGTCAGAGGAGGGGATTCTCCCTCTTTGCTCTTGTGACATCCCACCTGGATCTGCTGCATCCAGTTCTGGAGTCTTCAACACAACAAAGGCATTGTCCACATGGAACAAATCCAGGTGAGGCCACAAAGACGATCAGAGGGATGGAGCACGTCTGCCATGGAGACAGGTTGAGAGAACTTGTTCAGCCTGGAGAAGAAAAGGCTCTGGGGAGTTCTTAGAACACCTTCCAGTACCTGCAGGGGCTACGAGACAGTTGCAGAGGGACTTTTTATAGGGCATGGAGTGACAGAATGAGGGGAAATGGCTTTAAAATTAAGTAGATTTAGATATTGGTAAGAAATTAATCACTGAAAGGGAGGTGAGGCCCTGGCACAGGTGCTCCAGAGAAGCTGTGGATGCCTCATCCCTGGAAGTGTTCAAGGCCAGGCTGGATGGAGTCTTGAGCAACCTGGTCTAGGGGAAGGTGTCCCTGCTCACCACAAGGGAGTTGGAATTGGATGATCTTCAAGTTCCCTTCCAAACCAAGCTATTCTATGATTCTAGTAGGAGGCACCAGACCATTTTACAAATATTAGTCTTAAATTTAATGTTTAAAATGTTTTTGAGCATTTGAAAATGATCTGAAAAGATCTGTACAGAAACATAAGTGTTGAAGTACCACACCTAATTGAATCACGGCCGTTAGAAGTACACGTTTTTCAACAAATATTTTTAATCAACAATTACTGGTGTGATAAGCAAAATTGCTCACATGAAATGGTAATTTTAAAAGCTTCCCCTAATAAAGACAATTTTAGGACAGCTGAAATGTAAGTTTTTTAAAGACAAGGTTCTGGTTTTCAATATTTTTTTAACTTTAAATTTTATTTTTCTAGTAGAAAAAAGTTACACATGAAATAAAATGGTGAACAGATAAATATTCAATTATATGATTACCTCAATTCAAAGCTTCTGCTTTTTATATTTTAGACAAAAATAGATGTAGGGTTTTGCCTCAGTATGTGTACTTTAACCAAGCATTTTTCATGGTTCACAGAACTACTTCCAGTCCTTTTTTTACACCTTAAAGACATAAAAAATATTGCCATCCCCTGTTTACAGCATAGATTTGACTGATTTTGACAGTAGAGACAAAGTTAATTTCTGCTTACAGTAAATAAGAAATGCTGACCATCTTAAAAAATGACTTGTTATTCATCAAGAAACTTTATTATTATTCGTAGACTTCTGCAATGTCATGAAGTAGCAGTCATATTTTAAAATCTATCTATTCCTATATATTAGCACTTTGTTATTGTTGTTTGGAAAGACATGAGCAGGGAATGGATCAGTTTTTAACTCGGTCAAGTTTATCAGGGCATGGTACCTTATTCTGAGAAATGGGTTTGGCTCCATAGCTGAAGAAAGGAGTTTTTATAAAAGCTTTTGTTCAAGACCAAAAAGATAAAAGTTTAAGGCCTACACTATCTCCTTCTATTAAGGTTGCAATAAAAAAAAAATTATGGTTTTCTCTAGAAATTGATATAATTTTTTGTAATACCTACATCTCTTAATTCACTGATTAAATACCATGGGGAGTGTAGTAATTATTTTGGATCTCATTTTTATGTGGAAGTAAAATAAGGTGGTTGAAACCAAAATAAAATATCTGATTCAGTGTCCCTGTCAGATTTAGACAGAGCATCTGAAGAGGTCACTTTTCAAGGTGTCTGCCAAGTCATTGCAACTGTGTTTGCCACATCAGAGCAGTATGTGTAGAGACCAGGAGTAGGGATTAAAGTTTGCAAACTGGGAAAACTCAAAAATATTCTGAGTTTTGTTTGTATTATTTTTTCAGTGAAATGAACAACCCCAAGTGCAATATATCTCATTTTATTTCCTTTTATTTTATTCTTCTTCATCTGCCTCTTCATCATTTTATTTGTCTTCTTAAAGGAAATCTCAGATCCCATTAATAAACAGATTTATCTACATAGAAAAAGGAAAATGTGCATCCTTGAAAATTGCACCTTTCCTCTTCTGTTCAGCTACATGAACTGCTGTTAGAGTTCATTCCCACATCAGATCCCGCTATAGAATTGCAGAAATATGTTAAACATATCAAAAGGAACTATTAGCTTTTCAATTTTAACATAGTTTCTTTTTGATGGTCTTGGAGGTCTTTTCCAACCTAAATGACTCTACGATTCTATGATCTCTCTTTCTCCAAAATTTATTCTTGTTTGTTGCCTTGAAAATCTAAGAGGAGGTTGGTATTTCCCATTCCTAAAGCATTCCACTGGCTGGTTAGTGACAAATCCCTGATGGGAAATAGGGTGGATAAGGTATAGGCCCAGTTTGAGCAGACTGAACCCAGCATGAGGGAGCAAAGAGAGCAAGACAGGAAAGAGTTGATGTTTAGTAGAGACCTGCTGGAATTAGTCTGTAAAAAGACAGCTTAATGCAATAGCAGGGGCCTTCCTGATAACACATTAGAGGGTTGTTAGACTAATCTTTCTCTCATTAGTTCATTCTCTGTGGTTTGACACATAACTTAAGACCCCACGAGTTAAACGGGCTGAAGCAACGATAGAGTCCTGCCATGTACAGTTATTTCCCTCTGCATGGAGCAATTAGGAAACACTAATGAGCATCCCAGGAGGATCCCCTGAAGAGCCTCACTGCTGAATGTCATATGAACCACAACAAAGAACAGTGGGAAATAATGCTTAGAAATGTTTATAAACTTGGTCGTGCCTTGCTGCTCATTTAACCTATAACTGCAGTGCAGTAAACCCCACCAGCTCCTGATTTCCCTGAAGAAGCAAGACCCAGTATAAATCTGGATAAAAAAGAAAGTGTGGATGAACTATTAAGCCTCATCCTGCTTGCGAGAGTAACAATAAAGCAAAGGGAATTTAAATCAGGAATTTGGGCAATAATCTATTCAATTTTGTATACATCAGTGAAATCAAGGATGGACCCTAAGGTATAAAAAAGTGAAGCTGATGGGCAGTTGATTGCGGCTAGGCCAGTGTGGCATTGGTGGGGAATGGAAGAAAAGAAACAACACAGGTTAATGACACAGCCTGGCTTTAGACTTGTAGTTGGAGTCCTAAGAAAAAAGCCTCTCAGGGGATGATTCAGAGCTTAGTTTCCTACACTGGCTGTATTAAAACTTAGATACAAAAATTTTCAGAAAAAAAAGAAAAAAGAATATTCACTTCATTCATGCTATTCTGCCTCAGTTGTTAGAATAATTAGCCATTGAAATAACCATGAAGCTGTTTCTTATGTCACAGAGTGATTGTACTGGGTCTGGCTGAGCTGGAGTTCATTTCCCCACAGCTTCTCTGGGCAACCTGTACCAGGGCCTCACCACCCTTACAGTTCTAGCAACTAATTTCTTTACAATACCTAATCTAAACCTACCTTCCTTCAGCTCAAGTCATTCTCCATTACCCTATCCATACATGTCTTCACAAAAAGTCCTTCCCCAGCCTTCTTGGAAAACCCCATTAGGTTCTGGATGGTGGTCAAGAGCCTGTAGCTCTTGTTTCTCTAGCCCTGACTGTCTCAGACTGTCCCCATGAAGGTGGCTTCATCTGGATTCATTCCAACAGGTCACCACCTTAGCTGAACATCCAAGGTGTATTTACATCCCACCCCTCCTTTTTTTTCAGTCAATGGACTCTATGATTGAAAGATACTTACAGTTTTGCAAGGCAGATTTCTTTGAGGTACTACATGTGCATAGATACAAAATATGATTTGCATGTCCGTTCATAAATCTAGATATTTATGTTGAATAGCTCTTTCTCACCACAAAAGATTAAAGCATTATTAGTTTGGAGGTAATGTGTATTACAATGTAATTTTAAGACAAATTTTACCTACTGACATTTTTAAAAAGGCTAACATTGCTTTGGTTAGAGAATATATGAAATGTTAAGCAATAGTTTGTAACTGTGATTTGTGCAGTGAAAAAGAGCTGCAAAATCTAACAAATTCTTTCCTAGTACCTTGGATATATCAGGGAGCCACAGAGAGTCATTATTTGTAATGAAGGCGATATATCAAACCAACTTTTTTCTTTTCCTTTATAAAATTATTTGTGGATTGGGCAGAAGCTGGTTGTGTCATATTTTCACTTTGGTAAGAGTTCTGACATGGGCTTAGTGGTTATTTTCCCAAATAAGCCTGAGAAATCTGGACTAGATGAAACCACCACAGAGTAGGTGGAAAGACAGTTTGGGAGCTGCACTCAGGGGTTATTTGTCAGTGGTTCATAGTCAAAACAGAGGGAAGTGCTGGGCAGGATCCAACAGGCGTCTGTCTTCATTTTGAAGCTCTTCAGTACTTTTGTTAATGATCCAGATGATGGAATGCAAAGTGTACTTATTAAATCTGCAGGTGACAACAAGCTTCAAGAAGTTCAAGAACAAGACTGGAATTCAAAATTATGTTGAGACATTGGAGATACGGTTGGAAAAACTATGCTGAAATTCATTAGGGACTCATGCAAAATATAACACTTCACAGGCATAATCAGCAGTAAAAAATCGGAATGGGGACCAGCTGCTTGAGCAGCCATTACACAGAGAAATGTTTAGAAGTTATAGTGGGTCATAAGTGAACAGCCATCCTCCTCCAACCCCCTCCCTCCATCAGGACTGTAAAACCAGTAGCATAACCTTCAGTCCCATATGCCATATCCCTTCAATTTATTCAGCACTGGGGAGGACACTTCTAGAACAACATGTCAAAGAGAGCTATGGACAAAAGCCAGAGGACAGGAGTGAGAGTGATCACATATCTGAAAAGAGTTATATTTTAGGAAAGACTGAAAAAAAATCAAACCCTTCAACCAAAAAAGGAAAAGACTGGAAGCATATTGGTAACAGTCTTCATGTAGGCAATGTGCTGCTGAAAACAGGAAAGAAATATCCACGTAGGACATGATAAGAAATACCAACCTCTATTTTATAAAGACTAAGTTCAGATTTCAGGAAGCAGTGGAATGATTTTCATGGAGTCATGGGAATACTGGTTTGAAAGGATCTCTGCAGGCCATTTAATCCAATCTTCAATTCCGTGATGGATTGTTGCCACCGCTAACTTTCCTGGAGGAGGCGTGGAGTCTTTATAGCATAAGGAGCTTTAGAAGAGAAAGAAGCCAAAAAGATGCACTTAGCCAAGGAATAGACATCTCCATATTTCAGTATTTTTGTAATGACTGTTGTGTCTGCCAGCTACCCCAGTTAACTGCTTGTAAGGGGAAACGTTCAATTTCTCAAAAATGTGTTAATGTTGAAATTTACTTTTAAAAGAGACTTCTTTAGGAAGCTGCTGCTGTTTTTATTTGGAAGTCTTCATTATTTAGCACCATCAGCAGATCATAGAATCTCCTTACTATTTGGCCATTTTGAGGTGTTTCTTAAGATGAGGCATAATTTTCTGGTTTGAGTAAAGTCAAGAACCAGCTCTTTCACTACTGGAAAGCACAAAAGCTAGGTGAGCAAAAATAGCTTTAGCAACTACCAGAACGTATTGCTACAAACCATTATGTTAGACCCCATTTGTGTTAAATCATCTCCACACATGGCCATTGTTGGATCAAAAAATCATTCTTACGAAAGGAGATCACACATGGATGTTTTGGTCAGAATGAAAAAGTGAATATTCTGTGGTTTATCCTGTAACAGATTTTACATTCAATAGTATTGTCGGAGGAGTAAATTAGGTCTCCAGGGGGTCCTAATCGCTAGGCTACAGACTTATGCTGCCACTTGTGCTCTGCTGGGTTTCATGAATCTCAAATTATTTTGCTATCTAGTAGATTACTATTCTCAGGGGGGAGTGAAGGATGAAAAATATGCACAAATTCGCTCATCCTCTCTCTCTGTTCTATAGCTAGATAGTTAAAGTAGCATATTCAGGAAATGAGAGAAGTAGGTATGAATCTGTACAGATAGAGTTGAATATCAACCTGCATTCTCCCACCTCATAGGAGAGTCATTATGTAAAAAAAAAAAAGCTGAAGGCAGAGGGGAGAAATGAATGGCATTCCATACTTTGGCTTTGTGAGACATTCTGTGGGAATCTTTAATGAACCACATTTTTCCAGGAAGGATCCTGATTAAACAGAATAACCTGGGTAGAAAACATCACAGCCCTACTAGCACAGAAGTACTCTGTGAAGCTGAAGAGGAGGAGCCAGAGGAATCTTAGATAAACGTCTAAATAAAGTTCCTGTGGCATTAAATGCCTCCAGATCTAGAGTAAAACTTGTGAAGGTAAAATTCAACTTCACCTTGTGTGAAGAATCACCATCTCTTGTTTGCTTTGAATTTGACAATCATTGCATTTGGTGATTTGCAGAATTTTTGCTGAGAAGAGAGAAAAGGAAACCATTCCCTATTCATCCTCCCCAGACCACCCATGACTTGGCAGACCTATGATACTCCCACAGACACAGCTTTGTGTGTCAGCAGTGCAGGGTTTAGACACTGAGGTCCCAGCTAATTTCACTGAAATCTTGTTACTCAACACATCTAAATTAGTGCTATAATTGCTGTACAATTTCTCTGTAGTCAATGCAGTGGACAAGGCTTTACAGAAGCCAGCTTAGATCTCACGTGGTCTGAAGCCTTTCTGAGATGTTGTCATCCTCCTTCCTCTGATGACAGGATGAATCTTGGCCAGAGAGGCAGAGAAATTTGGCCTGTTGTGTCCTGGATATACATGGTGGGCCCAGCACTCAGTACCCACCACTCTTTCAATCACACAACAGTCAAAGACTCAGGAAGTTTTAAAGGTCCTTGAAGTGTTTGGTTTTTTCGTTCACTGATGGGAATGATTCTTTTCAATCTCAAACCTATGTGAAACTATCTGATTGATTTGAAGAGGCAACTAATTTATCTGCTAATTGAACTGCACATCCTGCTATTTTTGTGTATGTACTTGAACCTTGTTCAAAATAAAGCAAACTATTTCTATTTATTTTGTCATCTTCTTCACATCAAGAGTCATTAACTTCTTTTTAGATCATAACTCACAATGTTCTTTTATCACTCTCCTACAATTAACAAAATTTATTCTAATAAGTAGTTCTCTTTTTTATATTGTCCAATGGATAATTTTATAGTTATTGGCATCTGTTAAAGAAAACAAAAAACCTCCAAATATATAACTGGTTAAAAACTTCATTCTTATGATTGTTATTCATTAAGAACAATATTTACAATTCCTGATCAGTTCAACTTGGTAAGATATTTCTTTAGAATCCAGTGGAAATGTTTCAGTAAAATAAGACTCCAGAGAACCACACAGAAAGTTCAGTAAATCCAAATTAATCCCACCCTGCCAGCAGAAACATGTTTCCTTCTTCCACATTTTGCATTCTTAAGATAGACCTCAGGGACTGTAGGCCAAGCATAAAGAGCTAAGTTACATGTGATAGTACAGGGGATTCTGGATAAATAAATAACTTTTTAATTTTGAATGGATGGAATGGCATGTGCACAAGTACATGGGATGACAGGATAATGGAGAATGGCCTTAAGCTGAAGGAGGGTGGATTTAGATTAGATATTAAAAACAAAAGTCTTTACTGTGATGGTGATGAGGTACTGGAACATATTGCCCAGACAGGCTGTGAAATCCCTGGAATTGTTCAGGGCCTGGTGGGATGGGGCTCTGAGTAAGTTGCTGTAGTGGAAGGTGTCCCTTCCTATGTCTGGGGCTTGGAACTCGATGATCGTTAATGTCCAGAAATGGCCCCATTAGGGCCAAGCAGAGGGAAAGGATCAGTTCCCTCAACCTGCTGGCCACACTCTTGGATCTCC
Organism: Drymodes brunneopygia; assembly: GCA_013400955.1. Taxonomy (NCBI): domain Eukaryota; kingdom Metazoa; phylum Chordata; class Aves; order Passeriformes; family Petroicidae; genus Drymodes; species Drymodes brunneopygia. The sequence continues at coordinate 105,553 of VZTZ01006655.1, read as the reverse complement.
TGGTCACACTGAGCTCACTGCCAGCTCATGGTCACCTTGTCACCCACCAAGACTCCCAAGTCCTTCTTAGCAGAGCTGCTCTACCGTAGGTCAGTCCCCAACCTGTGCTGGTTCTTGGGGCTTTTCCTCTCCAGGTGCAGGACCTGATACCTACCTACGATTCTTTGACTGAATATTCCTAATGTTAAGTTAACATTCAAAAAGGGATTCATCAAGAAGGGAGAACTCTCCTGTTGTCCTGTGAAGATCAGCAGCTGCAGGAGTGAGGGTGTAGTCCATAAACCAGACCCTGACACGCCAAGGAAGCATATAAATGCCAACCCACNAGGGCCTGGTGGGATGGGGCTCTGAGTAAGTTGCTGTAGTGGAAGGTGTCCCTTCCTATGTCTGGGGCTTGGAACTCAAAGATCTTTAAAGTCCAGAAATGGCCCCATTGAGGCCTAGCAGAGGGAAAGGATCAGTTCCCTCAACCTGCTGGCCACACTCTTGGATCTCCTGGTCACACTGAGCTCACTGCCAGCTCATGGTCACCTTGTCACCCACCAAGACTCCCAAGTCCTTCTTAGCAGAGCTGCTCTACCGTAGGTCAGTCCCCAACCTGTGCTGGTTCTTGGGGTTTTTCCTCTCCAGGTGCAGGACCTGATACCTACCTACGATTCTTTGACTGAATATTCCTAATGTTAAGTTAACATTCAAAAAGGGATTCATCAAGAAGGGAGAACTCTCCTGTGTTCCTGTGAAGACCAGCAGCTGCAGGAGTCAGGGTGTAGTCCACAGACCCTGACACGCCAAGGAAACGTATAAATGCCAACCCATTCCTTCAGGAATTTCAAACTGAACTGTTCTTGGAACAAGTACTAATTGATTTCCATGTAATGTCCATTGATTGACCACTCTAACTTTGAATTCTCATAGATGAAGGACCATATGTTTTTGAAAGGATTTGAAACAGAAGATGACGTTTGTCAGTGAATATAGATAATGTGGTGCAATTGATTCCTTTAGGAGATCCACGTCTACATTTGAAACTCAAGTCTAGACAGCACCTACAGCACTGGCATTTTCAAAGTACTGTATTACAGCCTCAGCTGGCATGAAATGGTGTGTACAACGGAGCCAGAGTGATTTACACCTGCAGAAAAGCTGGCTAGCTTTAAAGGTTTGTTTATGAAGGCAAAAAAGAAAAGTAGAAAACAAAAATCACTTTTCCGTCTGTTTTCATCCTTTTTTTCTTTATTTATTCTTTATGATCTGTCAAAAGCCAAAGAAGAAAAGTGAGAGCAAAATGGTGTGACTGAAAAAAAAAAAAACGCCGGGGAAAGCAAACAATTACTAGAAAACAGCATAAGCAAATTAAAATGGAAAGAAAATGCCAGAGACTACTACTGTGCTGCATTCTTTGGAGAATCAACTTGTAGTGGATTAGCGCAAATGTGCCTTGATCCATCATCATGTTCTCCAGTTCAGCAAGCACAAACTGATAGTTTGGAATGGAGGTAGCGTGAAGTAAATGCTGTAATTTGTGACTGTGTGACAGCAAATGAAACTCGGCAAGAGGGCCAAGCTATCTGAAGCAAAACAATAATAGCTTGGTGAGCATATTAGGCAACCCCAGAGGAGAGGAGATGAAAGATTCGGGAAATAAGGAGAATGTATGTATTTTAGATGTTAGGCAACCCTATTCTCAAGGCATTACAAGCAACAAGAACATCTGAAAAGTGCATCTGGGTTGGGCAGAAACATATTCACCCCTGGTAAGCACATTTCCCAATAATGCCTTGGTGAGAAGAAATAAAAATAAATAGGGAAACAGAAACAGATTATCACCCTGGCTAGTAGATTCTTTTCAGAAAGCATCTGGCTAGAGGTAAATAGTATTATGAGACCTTTCCCTAGTTTTTATGATTTATGTGTTCAGTTTCATCAGATCTAGGATAGGGTGTTTATTGGGTGCTACATGCTCTGAGAATTTATGTTGCATGGCTAAACATCATGTCTGTATATCTTTTCTCAGTAATCTCTGATAATACCCAAATGAGCTTTTTATTTTAAACATCTGGACAGCCGTATGGTTCGTGAGAATTAAGGTGCTAAGTGAAGAAAACAGCACAACCATAAAACCTTTCAAATAAACAAAGCTTTCTTTGGAACATTAACTTCTTTACAGAGAAATCTTCTCTGTTCCTAAAAATGCACTTAGTACTTTATGTCTTAATCTCAAGGTAACGCTTTTCTCTTACAAATAATCTCAAGGCATTTAATGGTACCATTACTGTAGAAAACTATGAGATATTTGCATAAAAGGCACATCACCAAAAGAAATATAGGAAAAAAAAAGCTCTTCTTTTTCCCCTAGCTTTTGTCTTTGTTTCCTACTAAAAGCAGGAAAATACTGTTCAGCAGGGTGTTCTCCTCTACTCAGTACTAACACTGTCAGCACTGTCATAAAAATAGCTAAAGGTGTAATTTAGGGAAATTTGTCTGTGTATTAATAATTGAGTTTCTATTTGTTGACACTGAAATCCAAACAAGAGGGAAAGATAATGCAATGTATTCAGTTCTTTGTCTTTATACATGTCTATGTCAGTGCATGTCTGCTTGTTTATAGCTCAAAACTGCATGTAAAACTCTTCTCTCATGTGAAAATAATAAAAAAGTATTCAGAGAATCACGACTCACAAGTCATATAAAGAAATAAAAATCATTGGGTATTACTCTCCTTCCAAAGTACTTTAAAGAGTTGACAACATGCTTCTATTTCAAATTAGAGTGATAATATATACACAGATGCATATGAGACAATATCCTACAGCAAGATAAGAAATAAAAATATGTAGAACTGAATTATTAGGTAGCCTTCCCTTTTCACAATACACTTTTCTTTGTGAATGATCCTATTTCTATTATTAACTATTGTCTGATTTTACTGAAGAATTAGTTTCCATCTTAACTGAATCTTCACTATCATAACATGCATTTGTATTGACTCATTCTCATGCATTTAAGTTTACTAAATGCAGTGCAACAGGATGGATAAATAAAGTTTGCTTGGATAACCATGACTGCAAGACTAGAACCTGGAAAGAAAGGAGTTTGCTTGGTCATACTTGACCTGTATTGCATCATATGTTTTTAGGGGGCTTTTTCTGACTTTCTTAAGGAGCAATTAGAAAATTCCTATCCAGATGTAGAGATTTTTCCTGATTTATCATGCTTTGCAAACTTACTACTCACTGGCTGTACAGGCATACCTGTGGTGAAAAATCAGATTAGATATACAAAAAGGATTTATGCAAAGTCAATGTCTAGAGTTCTCCTGCTCTGTTGCACTTTGCAGATATCCTTAAAATAGGTTGCCTAGTTTTTAGTTGGATTTTCTTTTGTTTTTAGCAAGAATAATTTTGTAAATTTTAAGGCATAATTTTGCTGGAGGATAAACTAGTTTGTCTTGGCAAGACTGCCTTAGTGTGGTTCTAAAAGGCAGTGGTTTTCACAGAATTTGATCAGTACTGAGCCGTAGCTTAGAAATGGAAGAAACTGCACAATTGCAAATGCTAATTTCCCTGTGTAGCATTGATCTTGCCTGCATATATGGGAGTTGCTGAGTAATGCTGATATCTTTGGGGTGATCTCATGCTATTTAGTATCATTACTTTTGTGATTAAACCAGTGGCAATCCAGTGGAGGGCCACAAAGGTGATCAGGGTCTACAGAGCATTGTATATAGTCAGGCTGAGGGAAACTGAATTATTCAGCCTAGAAAACAGAAAGGTAAAGGTGGCTGTAAGGGCTTCCATCATTACACCAAAAAAAAGCTTTAAAAGAACACAGAAAAGTCTGGAAAAGATAGTCTGAAATCAACCTAACTTTGGAGCTAGACTTTCTTTGGTGGAGGAGTTGTGTTAAAGATCTCCAGAGGTTTCTCCCAAAGAAGTGAAGAACATAAGGCTCCTTTTACAGTCAAAGGGAAGAAAATGTTTCTCGAGGAATCACTCCTTCAGTGGCTAAAGAAAGACCCAAAATCAGCATTTCTTCTAACTCATGTTGTATGATTAGATATTCAATTTTTTGGCAAAGCAAAATCCAAGTCTTCTAGTCTGGGCAAATATTCATTATAAGGCCTGGAGAAAACATGGGTAGCAACTCAATCCAGGTTAAGAAGGGCATGTTCTGCCACCCTGCTCCTTTTCTGTGCAGGTTTTTTGCTTGGCTGCCCAGCTGCTGAGAGGAGAGGGAAAGGTGTGACTCGATGGAGAGGAAAACAAAGCAGGCAGAGAGGCTGTGCCAGCACAGTGCTGTACTGACACGCAGCCTGTGACCCAATTTGTGCCCTGCTGGTAATGAAGGAAATGCAAAGCAGCATTAGCAGGCAGCCCAAATGCAATCCTTCAGGCAAAGGCTCTTTTTTACTCAAGCTCACACTCCCATTTTGCATCTAAAAATGCCAGAGGACTATTTGTCTGGAGATTAAAATCTGTTCTAATGTATAAGGGTTGACAAGCAATAAGTTTCTTTGCATTTGAGGTTTGGAGACTGTCTTATTCCAAGTATTTTTTTAATGAAAAGGGGAGAAAATGAACTGTCTCAATCACTGATCTTTTTATAGATAATATACATCTTTTATGAGAAAGAAAGTGAGAGATGGACTTAAAATTTTAATTCTACTCAGCTTCTTAGAACAATCCAAATTTCCAGTGTGAAGACAGTTCATTATTTGGAAAAATTGGTGCAAAAAAAAACCTTGTTCTAGGTTGTAAGGACCAAGTATTTTCTAAATGGTGTAAAGAAGGCAAGAGACTGCATATTTGTGTACAGGGTTTCAGGCCCACCCTTTAAATCCACAATACAGGTTAAGGTCATAACATGCAAAAAGAATCTGGATGCATTTTCTTGTATTTTCTGCCATGCATTAGAGCTGTGTGCTGCCCTCCAGCCTCCATACAAAAATGGGCTGAGCGCAATGCCTCTTTCACTTCAACCAGCCCCTCAGTAAACAAAAATTATTGACTTTTCTGAGGTTTACTTGATTCACAGCCTGAGGTGGAGTATGAGGGAAAGCCCTGGATTGCTTCCCTGGAAAGCTAAGAGAAAAATTGTCCTGTTGCTTACTATGTGTTGGCCATGGTCTGAAAAGTCTGTCAGTCCTTGACTATTTCTAAGGAAAAGACTGGAGAAGTATGGTCCCACACAGCCAGCTTTTCCACCCAGAAAATGGACACTTATTGTTAATGAGGATGGCCCTGTTGGATTTCCTCTTGGTGGTTGGTTGGTATTTTTTGGTTTGGATTGGTTTGGTTTTTTTTCTTTTCTTCTACTTTCTGTTGTAAATAAAAAATGTAAAGGCAATCTGGATAAAGGGTGAAAATCTGCTGTTTCATTTTGGGGGAGCCTATTTTGTCTAGGTTTGGTTTGGGCTTTTTGGGTTTTTTGTTGGTTTGTGGGGTTTTTTTCCTCACTTGAAAGGGTATTTTGGTAAGGGTTCAGTGTGCAAGTAGTCATTTTTTTTTTTTTGAAGTCTGACACAGAACTGCCTCTATTTAGCAAAGTAATGTCTTCCATAGCACAAATCTAATATGACAGGAAGGACAGACCCTTTCCTTTTAGGGGCTTGGATTTTATTTATAATAGCATGATACCAGCAGTTTTTTACTGAGAACCTCTAGTCTCAGAAACAAAAAAGTGTTGTTGAGCAAGAATTGGAGTGAATAAACCAGCTCAGGGTTATCTCTGCTCCAGGTCGTGTCTTCACAGCAGATGAGGCAGCTACAACCTTACTGTCATTTTTATTAAAAAGAAAGGAGAAAAGGAGAATTATGCCTCTGTTTTCCTCTTCTATTTGGTCTTGTATCCTAATAAATTAGCTGCTTCTTATTTTGAATGGCCCAGTTCTCACTGTTTATACTTGGTATGTTGATGGCTCCAGGGAGTATTTTGGAAATGAGATAGGAAACTTGAAGATTTTCACTTTCTTTCTGCTGTGGGTCCTTTGGGTTGCAGACACTCTGGAGAGCCCTGTCAGTGTCTGAAGAATATCTTCTGACTGCTTTTTAATGTTTTTTGAGCAATTCTTTAATAAGAAACATTATGAAATTGGCAATTTTGCTCTGTATTTAGCCACCATTCACATGAAAAGCAGACTCTTCATCTAACAGAAGTGGATATTTGCAGATAAGGGGTCTGAGGACAGAAGGTGTTTATCAGACTGAAAGTCTCAGAGATTCAAATATTTCGGCTGTATATATAACTGGCTGGCTTTTCCCATTCCAATATGCTGCAGAAAGTGAGTTAGTCCCTTTGGGAGAAGGGTCAGAAAAGGCAAAACTATTTATCACAGGCTATTTTGAATTCTTCTGTAGGAAGTAGTCTGCAGAGAGCTGCCCTGGTGTCCTTGTCCCAGAGTTCCTTCTCCAGCTCCCGTGCTGTTGCTGCCTCTTGTCTGCCACTCTCCATCCCAGATGTGCATTAAATGGATGAGTGCAGTGGTTCCTTCACAGTTCAGAGTTGACAACTGCCACAGGAATCCTCAGGAGAAAAAAACAAAACAAAACAAAAATAAAAGGCTATATATGGAGGGGGTATATTTTAGTCTGAGATACTTAAAGAAAGGACAAAATCACCGCTGTTTTCAGGGAGCATTTTCTTTCAGCTCCTTCACAAGACACAAAGCATCCTGCTTTGTCTGACCTGCTGCACAACATGAGTGACATCTCTAACACAAAGTGACTGGGCTAAAGAAAACCAATGGGAGGCAGCCAGAGTGGTTGTGTTGATGGCTCCAAAGGGGCTCCTGGGGCTGCCAAGCAGTTAAGCTGCAAATGGGCTATTTGCTATGCCGTGGTCCTTGACATTCTTTGCACTGCTAGACAAAGAAGGGGGGTGGGGACAACACTATTTGCCTTTTCACTGGGATTTTTTGCCTTGCACAAAAGCGTATGATTTAGGCTCGGTTTTTGTTTTGGCTCACATTGTTTTCCAAATAACACCATGACTCAGGAAACAATGAATGGTGGGAATAATGAACACCTCCGGAATGCTGTGCAGGAGAACACATTATTTTGCATCCAACACATTAGCTGTACACTGGCCTTTGTTTTCCACCACATCATTCATGGTACAAGTTAATTACACACTTACAATGTGCTGCTTTCTTTCTTACCACACAAGATAATACAATTCCAAACTCGTTTAAGCAAAGCAAATGCTTTTCTTCCTATTATGTATTGTGCCAAGCAGTAAATAATAGTAATTAATAAAAAGCAGAACAGAGTTCAACAAAGTCACTTCTTGCTTTTATTCATAAAGAAAACCAAGATTTCATTAAGGACAGTGCAGGATGTTCCTCTGCTGTTCCCAAAATGTGATATTGGTCAAGGCAATTGTTTCTTGAGACAGGCTGACAGTGACAATGAAGATTTAATCTGCTTTCCTCAGCATATCCCAGAATTAGCTTTTCTATGGCATAATGGCTAAACTGCAAAGACATCTCTTGTGAAAGAAGACAGCTGGTTCCAGAAGTTTATCCTGGGTATGGATGTGTCAACAAAGCTGTTGTTCTGATCTTCCTCTTCTTCTCTCAATTTAGTCTGATAAACCAAATTGTAGTAGTCTTCAAAAACCCTTTTACCACAGTACTTATTCAAATTTCTCCATCAGTTCCCAGCTTCACATACTGATGTCCTTCTCCCTACACAAGTATCTGCATTTATCTACATCCCTGAGATTACATCTATCTCAGCACCTGGGCATTCCCAGACTGGGGTTTTCCTCTCTTCTGGAACACGATACTGACAATGGGGTTGGTAACATTCAAAAGCATACTAGAACTCCTAGAATTTTTTTGTATTTAGTTTTTCTACACTGAAGACTTGCTTGGTCAGCAACGTCTGCTTCCTGTCAGCAGCCTGTACCATCATGTGCACCAGTGTGGGCAGGTGTCCCTGCCCATGGCACTGGGGTTGGGATGAGTTAATCTTCAAGATTCCTTCCAACCCAAATCATTCCATGATTCTATGATTGAGTTATTAAGGAAGATGGATTTACTTTGTTCACCTGTTTAAGAAGGTAGTAGGTAGTAGCTGAGGTACTTGAAGAAGGTGGTAACCACCAGATGCCACCTCAGTTTGAGCTGGTTGCAATTCCAAAATCTCATTACCAACTATGTGGTCCTCAGGCTTATAACCTGAAGAGAACCAAGGAGAAGGGAAGGCAAAGAGAGCAAGCCATGAGTGGAGAAACTTGTCACACAGTCATGCTAGAGAAGAATAAGGGATTCTTTTCTCTCCCTTGCTGAATAATTGCCCTTCCACTAGATGTACATATCAGAGGCCTGTGGGACACTGTTGTAATGAGTCCTCCATCACCAATGCCAACTAATTTGTAGCTGTATTAAGTTATTTCAACATGTGAAGCACAGAAGACAGGTCATACAATAATTCTAAAATTAGGGAAAAAAGCCAAAACATTTGATAATAGCATGTCTCAGTGTAGGCCTCTCCTAACAATTTGTGCAGGTACCAATTAATTACATAGTCATTAGTACTAATGTACTATACATGGGGATTAGTTTATAAATAAGTGTTTAGTAGTCTAGAAGATAAATTGTTTTATCGTTTATTTTTAGGCACAAAAGCGGAAAGTGCCTTGTATACTAAAAAAACCAAAATTACTCCAGCTTGTCTGTATTTAAATGGTCAAGCTAGGCCTTAAAATTAGAAACATTTAGATGAATGACCAGGAATTTTCTTTCTGACTAAAGCTTTTTTTTTTACTCTGAATTCCACTTAGGAAATTAAACAGGTTAATGAGTAGCTGGAAGCTGTGTTTTCAGTCTTAATGGAAAATTTAGAAGGAGAAGGAATGATGGGGTTTTTTAATAGATTTATGTCCTTTGCTTTTAGTTTTTTAACCTCCATGTTGAACTCAATCCCCACATCCTGCAGCAGCCAAAGACTTTATCATACCTAACAGAAAATCTAAAAGTAATAGATGTTGTAGTAGACATTGATATGCATCTTTCAAATGTAAGAACATCTTGAATTAAGTGCTATTGATCTAGGCAAGGTAGTTTAAGTCTGGATTATATAAATGAATTGCAGGACATGAATGAGGCTGAGTAGGGAAGTTTTATATTATGTACTAGACACCTCTGAAAAAATGGTTCTGGCCATTTCAGAGAGACAAGAACTAGAAATGAATTCTGGAGTGGAAACAGGGAGAAAAGAATTATCTTGGACTTCCCTCTAACCAAGTATCAGTGAAAATGCTGACAAAAATCTCATATGCCTAACTCTGGTTTTGCATGGTTTAGCTTATGCTACCTAGAATAGAGTGAATCTGCTTGAAGTTTGCAGAAAGAACTTATTTCAAACTTTTTTGTCTCTTCCATGACAAATGTTCTGTCTCCCTGAAAAGATGATTATGAAGCAGAGTGCTCTCTTGGGAAGAAAGGAGCAAAGAAATCCTAGATTTAGAGATTTAAGACACCATCTTTAGGTCTGAGTGAGTTGAGACTCCATCTGTTTTCTAAGAAGGCACAGCAGAATTATTTTTTTGGCCTAAGAAATTATGTCACAGGACAAAGATTTTCAGTATTACTACTGTACAACTCTTAAAAAGGAGCAGTAGCTTGCACTTTTCTGCTGAGAGAAAATTTTAAACAATCAAGCTCAAATGCTGGCATTCAAATTTAGCATCTTGATAGAAGAGAAAGGCTTGTCATGGTAGATGATATTGCCTGCTCTCATAGGAAGTAGACTGGATCCCTGTTCTAGGAGTGTTCTCTGTTTTAAGCCACATGGTTTATTGTTTACAGCTCGTGTTGTGTTGGAATGGAAGCATATTATGCTTGAAGAAAATAAATCTCACATAAGCATTTCAAAGACCCACTGTGGTTTCACTGGGCTCTGAAAGACATTTATTTTGCTTGGAAGAACTGGTTTATGCTTTTCTTTTTCTATCACCTTGTGCCATTTAAGTAATAGAGGCAAAATGCCTTAATACAGCACCTTTTTGATTTCCCCACACAGACGCATAACAACCTGCCTGTTTTGTATTCAGCACTTCATGCATTCAGATTTCTATTATTGCAATTCAGTTATTTCTTTTCTTCCCCCCTCTCACCTTCTTTGAACTTTGTAGAGTTAACTATGATTGAAGTTGTAGCACTTTCCTACTGGTTTTCAATTTGTAAATAAAAAAATCCAACAGAAAATGGATACAAGCTGTATGAAGAAGCATTAATACCTGCTGAATAATCGCCCTGAGAAGAACATTGATTTTTGCAGTGCTTGTGCCAGGTAAACATGAACAAAAGCATTAATATTCATATTTCAGTAAGCAGGGAGGAGTGAAGCATAGAGAATTGAAGAGACACTTAAAAATAAAATGTTAAAACTGTAAACCCATGCTGCAAAATATTTGTCCCTATCTCAAGTTGATTGACTTTATATCCATGTAGGCAAGATATCTTGAATAAGTTTTCACTGAAATATCTTGAATAAGTGCTCTCAAGGCCAGAAGGGACCCTGTATCTATAGAGAAGCAATTTCACCTTCCAAACCATTTGCAGTTCAATAACATGTAGGTATTAGAAGATTCCAGAACACAAGTGACCTCCTAGACAGTGATTGTGAGTGCTTGATTTGTCATCAAGTGATTTGGTAAAGCCAATACTACACGTAGTCTATTAAAAAGTAATGCCTGAAAGGAGGACACAATTCTGCTGGGGCCTCTACTGTGCCTGCTGCAGAAACTGCTGGAAGGAGAGAGAAGGTTTTCCATGGAACAGTTGGAGAATTGCTGAGCAGAGAAGGAAGCAAAAAGACTTTGGAGAGGTCTGCAACACAAATGCAGAAAGTGAATGGACTGTGGTAGGAAAAGCCTCCACAGAAATGGGCTTGAGGAGAAAGAATGCTTTGTGAGCAGTTTGACCTTGTGCATCACTGAGGAATACTGGTTGGGAAGAAGGAAAAAAATATGCTCCACAGTAAAAGATAATTTAAATTTTCTTTTATTTAGTCTTGAAATGAAGCAAGATCATGTTTTAATTTGCCTTGTACTTCCTTATACACTAAGAATTGCACAAAGTTCTTGCTCTTCAACACTGACCTTTCAGTCTGGTGTATCAAAACATATTTTCTTTAAAGAAAAGTCCCTTGACAAGTGCTCAAGTTCTTCATAATGCCACAACTTCATTCTCATTACCATGGTGGCAACACTCATAACATCTAGAGGATTTGTATCCTCAGCAACTAACACAAATATTAATAAATATTTCCAGTGTAGACTTCTATACTGCAGCCACCTAAATTATTTGAATTTCTGAGTGAATTCCATCACCATGATCTATACATTTTGCATTGAAGGGTTTGCTGTCCAAGAAATATTAGGAAGGACCTATTTGAGCTTGGCAAACACCTTCCACTTCCATAGAACTGCAGCAGGCTTCATGTTTCATAAAGTCATGGAATGGTTCAGGTTGGAAGGAATCTGAAAGATCATCCAGTTCCAACCCCCAGCCATGGACAGGGACACCTTCCACCAGACCAGGTTCCTCAGAGCCCCATCCAGCCTGGCCTTGAACAATTCCAGGGATGGGGCATCCACAGCTTCTCTGAGCAACTTTTTCCTACCTATTTGCCTCCAGCAGAACTCCAGTGCAACTGTGAGCTCAGACACTTCATCTGAAAATGCAGCAGAATTAAAGCAGGGATGACGTGAAAAGGGATTTAAATGTTGAATTGGTATTTTCAGAATGATAGGTGATTTCTAAGGATATGCTAAGAAAATTTGTCTCTAGGGGAAAAACAGAAAGCTTTTAAAGACATTTCATCCATTTTAGCTGATTACTTTCTCTCTGCACTGTGAATTAGATAGATTGCCATCTGTACTTACAGCAGAGGAGTGTTCAGGCTTCAGTCAGCAGATGCCCCAAAGACTTCCTAATTTAACTGAAAAATCTCACTGCTTTCAGGCACTGTCTTAGTTACTTTGTAGAGAAGTCATATCCTATCACCTCTGACAGAGTTTTCTGAGTACCACTGTTCATAAGAGTAGGAAACTGTCCTCAAGAATGAACAGGCTTTACTAACATTTTATACTAAAATTTACACAGATATCACACACTAATTCTGTCTCAATATATTTTTTTGTATGAAAGAGCAAGGGGAGAGTGTAGGACTTATTTTCCAAATTTACCTGCAGATTCACTAATGGAAGAAATATGTGCCATTTTGAGTAACATAATAAACTTTCTCCCAGTTGGATCTAAATAAAATGGAAGAATGGACAAACTATGGTTCACAGAGCATACCACTTGCTAGCAACTTTCCACTCAAAATCAAAAATTAATCCAAGTCCAACAACTGCTCAGGAAAGAGAGACAGGAATTACAGCATTCCAGAAATACAGAGATTTCTTCACTAGAGAAAGCAGCCATACAGAAAGAGTCTTCACTTAAAGAAATTTCCAGTATAGGTGAAGACATAGGTGACTCAAGAAGCAGAATGAAAATGAAAGCAGAAGCAAATGAAAATGCAGAACAGGTTCTGAGAAAGGATTTGGAGGTGGCGTCATGGGTTGATAATAAGTGTTGCAGTGCAATAATCAGTTTTGGGGGGTGGATTTTCTTGGTGGCCATTTTATTGCTGGTTTTTGGGGGTTTATTTTGAGAACAAGTTATAATTGTGCAAATAACAGTTCCACAGTTTAATATTCCGGACTGTGGCTCATGCAGAGCTATCACTGAAGCACCTTTGAAATTCCAGCTATTCTCCTGAGAGGCTAGAAATATATTTCAAACTGAATCTGCTAAAATTAATATGAGATTGCTTGCATACTGCTTTCCTTTAATCTATATATCTCCCAGCACTTCAGATCACTTGCTGACTTGCTTTTCTTCCTTCCACTTTTTTTTTTTCTTTTTGCAGGAACTTGTGCTCACCAGTTTGAATACACATATGTTCTCTTGTTTATTGCTCCAGACACATCCTTCATTTGTTAATAGATTCATATGCTTGTGCTCCTGATGGGTTTTGTTTGCTCTTGATTCAGTCACAGAAATCCATGTGTAGCAAGGAATTTGAAAAGAGCATGCAGCTGTTTGCCAGATAAACTGACACATCATAATTTTGTACTTTTAACATCCTCCTTTGTTTTAATAAGTATGGATGCCATGGATTTATAAACAAGTACTTTGAGGGTTTGAAGTTCATTTCGCTATTGACTTTCTCTTATCTTTTATTTTCTCCTTATTTTTTTTTTTTGTAGATGTATTTGTGGACTTTGGAACAATCTAATGCTGTAGCAATCATATCACTTTCAATTTGGACAGGGGTTTTTTATTGTCAGACTTCTTTAATGGAATGGTAATGGCTCTTCTTTATACCATGGCTGAAATGTGCTAGAACTTTACAAGCAAATAAACAAAATCTGGCCTTGGCTGTTCAACTGGACTCAGTCCTACACATAATCACTCTAACTGAGCACATCATAATAACCCATGATTGCACTGTCTTGTTGGTAGGGTTTAGATGACAGCACACTGAATCCTGATTTGGTCACTCAGCACTGTGGTGGTGTAGCTATGAGCAGAATTCTGCTCTTGGGCCTAGGAGCTTAGGAGTATGCCAAGCTCCTGGCTTTTTCAGTAATTCCTATGGATTTATTTATCCTAACAGAAAATGCAGCTCACAATTTGATTTTGTCACACTTGCATGGCAAATGTTTTATGAATAAGAAAATAGTCTAAATGTAAGCAGACAATGAAAATTGAGGTTACAAACCCGTATTTGGAAGGATCTAAATGCTCCTCAGAAATAACTTCTGTTATTTCCTTAGCACCTAAGGCTGAGTGAAAGAGAACTTTTTACAAAACAACCTTCATGTTGTGCATCAGTTTTAAGCAAAGAAACGTGCCATGTATGAAATTGTAGGGACATCAGCACTGCTTGGCCTTTGTGATCACAACTCTGTTCCTCTATTTGGTGATCCCAGGGCTATCAGTAAGGACTGGGTCATGTCCTTGGTCTCACTCCTTTTTGCAATGCCCCTGTCACTTTGTAAATAATATCTCACCACAGGAGGTTTAGATAAGATATTAGATTTTTTTTTTTTTTACAGAAGGGGTTGTAAATCATTGCAGTACACTGGCCAGGGAAGTGGTGGAGTCATCATCCCTGTAAGTGTTCAAAAAACATTCAGATGTGGCACTTGAGGACATGGCTTAATAGTGAATGTGGTCCTGGTGCTGGGTTGGTGGTTGGACTTGGTGATCTTAAAGGTCTTTTCCAACCTCAACACTTCTATTATTCTATGACCTCACATAGATTTGTTTCTGTGGGATTCTCTAGGTAGGACAAAATTCCAGCAAGTAGGAGGTCTGAATTTAACAGTCCAAAGATCTACTGATTTCTTGAGCATGATAAACTTCCTAATCTTCTAGCACACCATCATGCAACTCAAGAGGATGCAAATTTGAGCAAAAATCCCAGGACATACATCACTTCCATGTTTAAGCTTATACCCTGAAGGACCTTGCTCCAATGTCATGCTATTTCTAGTAAAGTTGTCAAAGGATACAATTAAAACACAATAAGAAGCAACCTTGACTGGTTTTCATTGAGCTTTGTTTGCTGGGTTTTGTTGTTTTGCTTTTTTTTTTTTAGATCTGTCCAAAGATGAAATCAAAACAAAATCATGTTTCACAATAAAATCAAGAAAAGGGTTTTTCTTGAAGGAATCTATCTGCTGCTCCATCTGTTGCTGGACCCACATCCTCAAATGGCAAGCACAAGAGGTGGTAATTTCGTGTTCATTTCATGAAATTTTTCAGCACAAATATGGGAATAAATATTATCTATTAGTGTGTCAATCCCTTCATCTCCACACTGGCACAATCAGAATAACTAACTACTGCCACAGTATGGCAAGAAAGCTGTGTTGTGCCTCACACCAAGTAGCTGTTTAAATATCTCCAAGCAGTAAGAACTCCCTCCAGAAGTATCAGCAAATTGTGGTCTCACTGTGAAAAGTGAGCACACAATTTTCTGTAATTTTATCAGCTCATCAGTCTTGACAGTGAATGAACAAGTTGTCCCAAGAATGTACCAAGCTGTCCCCTTATCTACTGTAATATTCTGTCTCTAGATGTTTCAGGGCTCTGTTCCTCCTCAGTGGATAAGAGTAAGGCATCTGTTCTTCATGTTCAAAGAGGAAAAATTACAGTGGAGCTCTGAGGGTATTTTATGAATGGATGTGGGAGTTAAAATCAGCTCTTACCTTCTGCCCAGGCCTTGACAGTAGGTAGTAACCTTATTGAGGTAACCAGCATCCCAAAATCCACTCTTGTGTATAAGTTCTTTTAATGATGACCGATTCTGTCTACTATAAAATGAATCATTTATTAATAGATGGGGAAACTAACAAACATAAGACTTAAAGTAAACCAGTACTACACAGGGATAAAACAAAATAGAAAGACTACTAGTAGTTAACATACAGTGCACGAAAAAATGGTACCTTTTTAGTTACAGCTATTGAAGAAATAGTATCAACTTAGGATTCAATGTATCTTACCAATCAGTCTCTGGTGCAGCACATCGAATATCCTTCCCCTCAATTCTCAAGAAAGTAACCACAAAGCCTGCGTCCAAACTTTGGGGAGAAGCTTCCAACACTTTGGGCTGTGTGACTTCTGCCTCAGTGATAGCTCGTGTATCTTTTATAGTGTAAAACCATGGCTCTTAGTCAATAATTTTCTGCTCCCATCAGCTGCAGACTAAGATGTTGATTAGGTCTGAGCCCCCCTGGTGCCAGAGATCACCCCTGCTGGGCCTTTGTGCCCTGGGGCTATCTCTTTATGCACCAGTTATCTGGGACACACAGGAGGAGGTGATGATGGGGTAGACGTCCTGCCACAGGGTACTATATCTCTGCTCACTGGAAAGGAAGGAACAAGGGTAGTGTCTGAGGTGTCTGCTTAACCATTCAAGGAAATGCAGAATTTCAAAACAATGCAGAAATACAAGTTCAGACTGTTTTAGATTAAATCAGTGCCTTAGAAATGCTGGGGCTTCGACTCCTCGTATAGTTGATGGAAAGATTTGGATGACTCAGAGGACACAATTTAGGAAAATCCACACATACATCCAGGGCTCCAGAGGCTAAGACAACTGATCAAGTGCTTGAAGAATAAAAAACATATCATCACCTGTGGATCTTGTTATGAGACTTGATTGCTGCAATTTAGTTGGCTGTTGGTCTGATGGTCTGGATCCATTGGGTCGGGGGGAAGAAACAAAAAGTCTGGTGGGTTAAAATGTGCTCAGGCTCAGTGGGAATGCCCAGGTACGTCCTCTGAGAATGGGGAGCTTTCAGTCTTCTGGTGGAAAGCCTCAGAAATTAGTCTGAGGACACTTTGGGGGTCTTTGTTGGCTTCTAAGACATAACAGCTCATTCTTCATGGATGTGGGGGAAGAGCACCTAAAGATCACAAATATGTCTGGAGAATTGTCCATCCTGGCTGGGGATGTCCATGCCATCATTCAAAAGTCTTGTGAGAATTATGTTTGTCATTGGTTATTCCCTCTGGGACCAGGGAAAGGTATAAATCTAAGAGGGAAACTCCCCAGTGATTGAACTACAACTGATCTTCCCAGGGAGAATGTGTGCATGATGCTCCACACAGTAACAAAACCTTGATCCTAATGCTGCCCATTTCCTTTGTACAACTTTATACCATTAGCTCATTTTCCTGTGCTCCTCCCAAATATCTGCACCATTCCAAGAATGTCTATACTTCAGGAATAGCCATAAATAATTAAATCTGCAAAACAATGAAGGGTTTATGAAAGGAATTTAGTTCCTGTGAATTATTCTGTGAAAGGAGATAATGAGTTTGTTGGGTTTAAGTCCACCATGTTAAGGTTAACTGCAAATGTTTAACTTTAAACGTGCAGTTTCCTGAATTAAGGTTTCCCTCTTTCTGTTATCAAAATGACATTAAAAGTGGCCAGGGGTGTTTGAAAGCTTTACCACCAGATCAATTTCAATTACTTACTGCAATTGAAGAAGCGTGGGAATTTCTGAGGTGCAACAGGTTTTGTGCATCTGTCTTTGCAGACCATGTACACTTCTGCCTGCACGAAATAAAGTTGGAATCAGCAGCTCCACAACTTACTTTAAACCTGAATTTTCACCATCAGAGTAAGGAACATTGAAGCATCTTTTTTCTTGCTGTTTCCAAAAAGTACAAATGATGGCTACTTGCTTTGTTTTAAAAGCTAGTAGCTATTTTAATTTCTTCTGGAGCAGTGCCATATATGAATTATGCTTAGATCCCCCATGCTTATTTTAGAGAAAATGGAAAAAGGAATCATGGTATTGTTCTGGGAGTTTTCACTGTATTTTCCTTAACCACAAAATACATAAATAAATAAACAAACAAACAAACAAATAAATATATTAAAGACAAAAAGTATAGTGATGACACTACTACAAAATTAGCTTTTTTCCTCCCAGTGAATAGGCTATTTACAAAAGCCCTTCATTTCAACCTTCTCATCTTCCTGAAATGAATCTGTAGTGAAAAGCAATTACAGTGAATATTTCCATATTCCCAGTGCCCCTAAATGTACCTATATTAATTTGCTGGAGTTATCTTAGTAATAGATTGTGTTTTCTCATGTATTTTCTTATGTCTGTGTCTTATATTTGTGTGCCAGTGACTCTGTGTGTTTGTGCTTGAAAATTCCCCAGACAGGGCCAGATTTGACCACCAGGATGATTACCATTGACAGCAGTTGGGAAAGGAGTTGTAAAGAGTTCTGGTCCCATCTCTAGGGCTGCAATGACTGCTCTTTGTGGAATTAGTCTGGGAATACTGACATTTCCATCCTGATTATCCCAGAGCTGCTCAGGAAATCAAAACATTTCATTTAAGCCAACCTCACAGTTCTGAGGATGCTGTTGTCTCAAGGCGTCCCTGAAGAGGGTCCATTACTGCAGCAGCTGCTGCAGGAAGAGATTTTACACAGTGGATGTAGATTGAGTTAAATTTAAAAATGCTCTAAAGATTTACCAAAAAGATCTTGTTTGAAACTGCATGGAGGGAGAATTATGTGTAAATGTCTAAATTCTGACTGTCATCAGGAGGACCACAAAATTAAATGTGGTATCAGGAAAGGAAAAAATTCACGTAAAAGTGATAAATGAGCATGAAGGTAGTGAAAATTTTCCCAACTTCAATCTAACATTTCACTTCAAATCCGTGTGTGGTTTAAATAGAGGATTTAAGTGCACTACCAAAATACCCAGGCTTATATGGCCCTGATGTAAAGGGTATGTGTACCTTCAGTCTCATCCCAGCAATAACTTATAGACTAATGGCTGAAGGCATCTAACTTGACTGAAAGGGTAGAGGATTCATAAATGTCTGTAGTCTTACAGGTCTTACAGGGAGCTGGGGACAAACCACAAATATTTCTAAATGCCCATATGGAGAGAAAAGGTTTGATCAGAGTTTGTACCTCCTGCTCACAAGAAATGCAAGTGTGTAAAAGGAGCAATATTTTAGATTATATTTTATGAAACAACATTGTTTTTACATGAGAAAGGCTGTTGAGTGGAAAGGCTGAAGAAAAAAAAACAAGGAAAAAATGTCACCTTTCCTATATCTCACTTATCTCATCAACATTTACAAAACATACTAGAAAGGGGTTTTCTAAGCTCTATGACAAATCCAGAAATGTGAAAAAGCAATGTTACCCCTGGAATAATAACAACTTGGATTTCCTTAGGTTAGGAAATTCTCCCAGGGCTCAGTCATTTGAGTAGACCATGCCCCTTCTCTCTTCTTCAAGCTTTTTACCCTTCAAAAGAATCATAGAAATAATTAGGTGTGAAAAGATCTCTAAGGTCATCGAGTCCAACCTTTAATCCACCACTAAACCATGTCCCCAAGGGCCTCAACTCCACAGATTTTGAATTACTCCAGGAGTGGTGATTCCACCACTTTCCTGGGCAGCCTGTTCCAATACTTGACAGCCCTTTCGAGAAACAGAGATCACAAAGATATTTACTTTCCTAAAAGTTTCACAAAACTAACACTCTGAGCAAAGAAGGCAGTTCAGATGTTCTCATAACTTTGTTTCTAGAAATTTTCATGTGAAAACTTCTGTAATCAAACACAGAAGCCTGAACGTATGACCAAACTCCACATTAAGGTGTTGACATTCATGAGAAGAAACTCTACTGTTAAATGGTTGGTCGGCTGAGAAACACAAGCCCAAACACAGCTTTATTAACTCTGCATTACCAAAACTACTGGAGTTTGCTTGATTTTGTATGGCAAAGCAGCTTTACTGGAGCATGATATTTCTTCATTTTGCTCATTTTTTTTTTCTGGTGAATATAGTAAAAAAAAAGAGAATGGAAAAAAATAAAAAAGAAAGGAAAGAAAAATGTTTCAAAGTGTAAGGGAAAGGAATTTCTCTTCTGCTGTGAGAAATCTTGAGCACTGATGGCCATCTATTTCTGATCATTTTGTTGTTTGTGCTTAACTATAGTGCCTTTAAAATCAGCTGTCACGGAGGCAATTCTACCTCCACACAGCTGCCAAAAATATCCCTGTTCAATCTGCTTTTGTGTATTTTGGATGTTTGTTCTAACCCACCAATTTTCCTTCACAAAGCTATGTATTGGCAGCATTTGGCAAAAACTCCTGTGGAAAAACAGAGGCATTGAGACTGGATTTCTATTGTTTATTTGTTTGGGGACATGGGGGGGATGTGGGGGGGTCAGGGACAGAGCAGGAAATTGCTCATATCTTCTTAAGCACATTCTATAACAACTGTCCTTTCATATATGGCAGCCACACACAGAGGGAAGCGCCAGAAAAATGCAGCAATAATCACACTGGAGCTGGCTGTATAGTACATTCTGTACCTGGGAAATGCCAGATGTCTATACATCCAGGAGTGCAGAAATTGCCATTGAAATTACGTGTTTGTCCAGCTAAACAGCTCCCAGACAGAAGAGACAATCACAGGGGGTTATTATTAGATGTGTGGAGTGGTCCCAGCTCCAGCCAGGGGAACCCAAAGCATCTGTGCAAATCGGCTCTGTGCAGACTGGGCTGCTTGTCCCTGACTCCAAAGGACTTGCACACAGCCCAAATCTGTTTCAGTTTAGCTTTCCTCTATTATTTTTTTTTTTCTGACCCACTTCTTTCTAAAAACTCATCAGGTGTGATGGAGGGAAAAGTGGAAACTAACAGTGCCATCTAATGGGTGTATGATTTTATTGCCTAATAGAGCTAATTTTAGAAATTAAGAGAGAAAACAAACAACAGCAACAGATTCTCAGGGGTATACGATGTTCAAAGACTCTTTCTTATAGTCCAGGATTTTTTTTTTTTTCCAAGGGAATCTGAAATACAAAGGAAACTAATTTATCTCCTTATTTCTCTAAAAACAGCCTGGACAGCTCAGCATTGCTGCATTTTGGATAATTATTCTTGTTGGGGTGGGTAATACAGTTCAAAATTACTTTGG
Source organism: Drymodes brunneopygia (assembly GCA_013400955.1). Classification (NCBI taxonomy): domain Eukaryota; kingdom Metazoa; phylum Chordata; class Aves; order Passeriformes; family Petroicidae; genus Drymodes; species Drymodes brunneopygia. Next base: position 85,004 of record VZTZ01006655.1, on the reverse strand, counting down.
AAAATGGGGAATGAACAGCTGGGTCAGGTTCGTTCAAAAATGAAGCAAACAAAGTAAAACCAAGGAAAAACAATCAGAAGTCATCTTTATCACATGGTCTTGAGGTCGTTGAGAAAACTTACCAGCTTGCCCATTCACGAGACTCTCTAGCAGTCCCACTCCCACTGCCAGAGACTTTCACTGTAGGGACCAAAACCCCTGCACAGTGGACAGCTCCAGTGAGCCCACGGATCCCTCCTTGACTCCCATCCAACCCCCCTCACACAGCCAGAACAGGTTTCCTCACCAGTTCAGCCCCAGGTTTTCCATAGCAGTCTCAGATGTCTCATTCCATAAAACCATTTCTTCATGGTGCAATAACACAGGAACAGTTCAGGCTGGGTGCCTCCAAAGAGGGTCCCAACAAAGGAACTCTTGGGCTTTTATACCCTCACAGTCTCCTGGCACAAGTCTTGCTCTTCCACCTGAGACTTCAGCTCCTACCCCCTCTCTGTGTCCATCCACCTCACTGGCATCACCACTCTCCATCTTGTTTGTTATCCAAAATATCAGCAATTCCTGCTTCTGCTGCATCCCCCAGTGTCCATTCCCCTGGCTGGCATCACCCATCTTCATGTCCTTTGTTATCCCAAACAGCCCACGGCCTCTTGTCTCAATGTGCAGCTTGTGAGCTGAGCTACCTGGACCAGACACATCCCTCAACAACCTCAGTTGCATTAGAAAGATGAGGACTCTCAGAAAAAATGACAGCTAAAATCTTCTGGATCCACTGAAGTCCATGACTCTCTTACCTGGGTTTGCAACATGATCTTGGAAGACTTCTTGAAGGGGAAACACAGGTCTCTGTTTTCAGAAGAGGTTTTTTGTCTGCATCTTTTAGGTCATAGATGACAAGTATCTTTTAGCTGGAAGGGCATGGGTAGATATAAATGAAAGTAGTGGAGAAGGAGTGTTGATGGCTTTTAAACTCATTACCAACCAGCTGATTGTCTCAAAAATACAGTTTTGTAAACATCCTTACTAGGAGCTTTGCAGATGTTAAAATATTTTTCTCAGTGCAGATTCATACATTTAAAATTTGTGGCTCCACTAGGCTCTTTTTCTTTGTGCCGTCTGTTTGTGTGGTAAAAACCTGTCATCACCAAAATGAGACACTGAGCATTTCATTCCCTGTTGGTGTCATCTGAGATGCAGAGCTGAAAATGTGGATTGGGTTCTGCCATCTTGAGCCATTCCACTGAAATGCATGATCCTTCCCATCACACCAAACTCACTATGCCAGCAATTTGCTACAATTGCATCCCTGCAACCATGAGACGAAAACAAATTTCCTTTATAAGACATTTGTAAAAGTTAGCAGTATTATGATACTTCAGATATAATAGTGTAGCTACAGAAAACAGCAAAAAACTGTAGTGTGCATAACATGTAATTGCACAATCCAAATTAAATTCACATCTGCGTTTGGCTTGAGGCAAAACACCAGAGCAGAAAAATGAGATCTGAGGATGCTATGATGCTCCACAGGCAGATGAGATCTTCCTTTGGAGGAAATGAGCCATCTTCTGAATATGTAGAAAAGCACCTCTTTTCTGACAAAGTGAATGAGGGCACAGATCAGTTTGGTCTTGTTCAGGCTTCTGGAAAACTATATTTTATATTGGCTCATTTAGCTCTTCTTACCTCTGAAATGAAAACAATCAGCTGTTAAGTCTTTGCATTAGTACCAAACCATCTCTCATTCTGGTTTTCTCTAGCAGCTCTTTATAAGATCATTTGTTTCTTCCCCAAAGAAGTTAAGATTTAGAGAACAATCATGTTGTCTTCCTCTTTCTTAATTTAATACCAGATGGCCATCTCAGTTAAATCAAAGTGAATTATAATTTAGGGAGGTTACACTTTGTTATTTGTTTGTCTGAGGGATGCAGCCCTCCACAGGATGAATGGTTGCAGCATTATAAACTCATTCTCTTCAGAGGATTTCTGAGGAGCCCTCTGAAAAATCTCCCCCCTTGCACAGTCCCAAGGTCTGCAGCAAGAACAGAAGATACTGGACAGTGGCTGTAAGAGCCTTCAAATGAGACACAGTGATCAGTCATTCACAGAATCTTAGAATCATTTAGGGTGGAAAGGACCTTTCAGATCACCAAGTTCAATCATTAACCCAACACTTCAAGAGTCCATCACTAAACCACATTCCCAAATTCCACCCTACACACCTTTGAAATACCTTCAGGTTTTTGACTCAACCACTGGCAGACTGTTCCGATGCTTGAAAACACTTTCATTGAAGAAATGTTTCCTAATATCCACTCTAAACCTCCCTTGACATAACCTGAGACCATTTCCTCTTGTCCTATTTCTTGTTCCTAGGAAGAAAAGAGCATTGTATCCTGTGGTATCACTGGCCTCCAATTTGAGAGTAGGGTAGTGGACCAGAGCAATAGGGAAGGTGATCATTTATGTAGTACCATGCTTGGCTTTATCTATTTTGGTTTTGTTTTACTGTTTCCAGACAAGTTACTGTCATTTTCTGTAATCAATATAACATTTTTATTTCCTTGATTTCAAGGTAGGAAATAACACTAACACCCCTTGGAGAGGGTGATGTGATTTTCACGCAACAGTTCTCAGTCTTTCTCCCTGATTCAGCTTCCTTCACAGGGGAAATTGATACTGAAGTGATGTTTTAGTGATTTAAATAGTATCAGATGGAGTTTGCTGGAGGAAAAAAAATACAACTCACAAGTAGCAATTTACCCAACAAATCTGTTTTGTGTAAACAATAGCTTATTTCAGGATTTTATACAAACTGATGCCTGGTTAAAAGGATTTCCCAGGTGGCCATAGCAAAAGTAGCTCCTTCCATTAGCACTGCTGGTGTGGTGGGAGAGCTTTTTGCAATGTGAGAGGAATGTGTATTTTGATGGATCATCACTCCATTCATACCTGCATGGCATCCCACCCTGGCACAGCCAACAGGTGTTAAAAGGAATTAATGTTTTTTATAAGGTTGTAGCAGCATCTGTCACTGCACACAAACACAGGGCTGTCCTTAACAAACACCAAAAATCCAGCACAAGAAAAAAATCAGGCTTATCCTATGGAAAAGCTTTTAAAATTCTTTTGAGAAATTTGAAATCTATTCAGTTGTTTTTTGCTCTTAAATATCCCCGGTCAATGGAAAAAAAAAATCTGATAAAAAAAAAAAGGTTTTTCAAGGTAATTCTGGGTGTTGCCTCTCCTGAAGGTAAAACAAGTTTGCAATGTGGCGTAATTCCCCTTTCCTCTTCTCTTTCCATTCTTTTCTTTTCCCCTTCCTCATCCTTTTTCCACCATGTCATGGAACTGGTCTCTGATTTACCTTGCTAAAAGTTCCACTGGAATGGGAGAACAATGTCAGGCCTTCTTTTCCTCTTAGTCAATAATAACATAAAATAATAACATTTGTGTTTAAATGAGAACATGTGTGTTTAAAGGCAGGTTACCTTAATAATGGGTCTTCTCTCTTTCATGCAGAGCAGGGTTTAGCTAGGAGGTTTCCAAAACCTGGTCTGATGTCAGTCTGTGCCTTGAGAAAATGTGGCAGTGATGTTTCCTCGTGGTGCCAGATTTGTGTGTGTGTCCATGACTTGAACTTCAAATATCAGCACTTTGTGCTATTGGGCTGGTCTAAAAAACAGCTGTAACATTCCCAGGAGACTTCACATCATCTCTCTCATATACCTGCTCCAAAAGAATGTTAGATACCAGGTGTCTTCCTGGAGTCAAAGTCCAGGCCACACCTCAAAACTGCTCCCATCCCAACCACTTTGTGCCTGGCCATGGTTTGTCACACTTGCCCCAGAGCTGTTACCACCTTGGTTGAACTGAGCATCAGCTGTTCCAAGCTCTGGAATTCAGATTAATTGATTAGGCATCCCTGGCCAGATACCCTCACAAGGAAGTTCTAGTTGATTTTAAGTCAAAGATACCTTATATATAAAAAGGATGGCTTTCCTGCATGTTCTCATCACTATTTCCTGTTAACTGACTTAGTTCTTCCTCCACTGTAGAGCAATTTTAGGCCTCCAATGACTAGTTCATGCCTTCCCTTACATGGCAAGAAACATAAAAGTTAAGCATTTCCATGGCTCAGTGAACCTCACTCCTAGAGCATTAAGCTTACTGACTCTGAAAAGGTGGCTTTGATGCCTTCCTTTAACATTAAAACCAGAGCACATTAAACTCTTACTCATTGCTTCAGTGGATTTTAGTGCTGTGGGTGGAAATAAAAGCTTAGCTAAAGCATGGTGAGAAACCTCTACTGGTGCTGCACTGTGTCCTCTGGGCACACTTTCCCTGGGGCTATTCCCTTCTCTTTTCCACAGGGTCTCTGCCAGCTCTGTCACCAGATCAGCTGGATGCCTTCCAGAGGAGGATTAGCAGCTGTCACACTGCTGCTTTCCATTTTGTTCTCCTGCCTGAGGAAAACCAGGCTGTCACCCTTGCACAAGCAACAGCTCTGACTTCATTCATCATTTCCCAGAATCTCTACTCTTGTATTTAGTGTACAGAAAATTAAACTCTACTAAATAAATCAGTGTTTCTTTTTTCATTTCTCTCCCGCACTCGCATCCCTCCAGCCCTCCCTTCACTCCCTCCCTCCTACATGTACATGTATGAGCTGCACTGTCTGTTCCACCTGCAATTCCTCTTGCAAGCTTCCAGCTGAGGCTCTGTAGAAAGAAGGTGCCCCACAATTATTGTATGGTTAGTGATATATGGGACAAAGTAATTACAAACAACCCTAAACAGAGATCCCTAAATAAAGTTCTGCTAAATGATGCAGGACTGGGATGTGAATCTGGACATGCAGCTGGGTTGGGTTTTTTTTTCCTCTCTTAGGTTTTTTTTCTTGTTTTTCTTTTTGTTTTCCTCTCAAAATCTTTCTGTGAAGACTGTGAGAAAATTAACTGGTGCAATCACAGGTGCAGCTGCTTCATTAGACCAATCTTCAATCAAACACAAAAGTGAAATGTAACTCACTCTCCTTAGGTAAAACAAAGTTCAAGAAAATGTTCAGGGTTGACAACAGACCCAGGGCATTAATGCATTTCACTTTCTGCAGTGGCTCCTTCCTTTTGAAAGTTACCACTCCTAATCCAATTCGAAGGAAAATAAACCCAAAAGTAAAACAGGTTGATTTTTCCTGCCATAGAAGCAGCAGCTCTGCTCTCCTAAAGCAACCACTGACATGAGATCCATGGAAGGGAAAGGCAGGATTTGTTCTTTTCTCCCTCTCCTGGCAGGTGTCACAGCAATACAAAAGTGTCAGAAGACTTTGGCTGCAATAGCAGCAGGAAAAGGAGTGGGGAAAATCTGCAAAGGAATTAGAAGCAGGAGAATAACAGAGAGTTTTTGTTTTCACCACAGCTTTGTGTATGTGTGTGCATGTGTGTACAAGGCATGGAGAGGAGATAAAAAGACACTTCCTTCTGCTTTAAGCTTTTTTTAAACATGACTTTTGAAAACTTACTCCTCCCCATACACCTGGCATCTTGTAAGAAATGTGTTTTTCCCTCACAGTGAGATCTCAGAATTAGAACTTACCAACACAGCACTCATACATTGTCCATTCTTTATTGAGTTTCTGCCTTTACCACATCAACATTTTCCCATTTTATTAAATCCTCTTGATTTTTTTATTATTAATTCCCTCACACACCCAGTTCCTCACAGTTCGCTCTGGTTGTGGTGTGCAGCTTCCAACAGAAATGGCACAAAACCTCCAGCATCTCAGAATCAAAGAGCTTTCTTTGAGAAAAGGAAAACTAACAACAAAACAGCAAATAAAGCCATTTCTATAATACCTTCCATATTCTCCCCATAAGACATTCACTGTCACACAGTGCTCTTCACTCAGACATTCCCATAGTTTGGATGGAGAAGGACTAAATTCAATATCCCATCTCTAATCCCCCAAGATTAAGCCTTAATCATCAACGAAGTATCCTGAAGGAAAGGGAGGGGGGGAAGGGAGGAGGACATGGACAACTCAGTTGTTTCATTTCTTGCATTTTATGTTAAAACATTTACCTAATAATTAAATTTGCATCCCTCTCTCACAAGGTGAGTCTTAACACCATTGTAAAGGTCTCTTTCTCTCCATAAGAAGGCATAGCAGAATTCCTGGAATTCCTGGTATCTCTGTCTGCTAGACATGGAAACAGGGAGAGCTGAGCATTCCTTGCAGCATGTTGGAGGATTTGGAACATCGAATTGCCAAAAGAAGTGAACCCTGAGATGAAATTGAAATCTAGGGGCAATGCAGAGGTAAACTCCAAAATCTTTGAGAGAAATGTATTTCAGCCCCTTTCTCAGTACTTGGTTTTTGCTGCACTCTGTTCAAGATAATGCCATTTGCTGATCCCATTACCATGTTCCTACCTCTTCATCTTCACTGTGCAGGGAATCCAAACATCTCCTTTAGGGTCATGAATTAATTCAGGAGCTGGGGAGCCTGAATCTTTTAGGTTTCCAGTGCTCATTTCCTTGTGCAGGATCCTGGAGGAGTGATTCCACCTTTGCTCTGCCCTCACCAGGAATGCACACCAATTTAATCACTGCTGAGACTTCAGAGGGTACCAGAAGTACTTACTGCAGTGCAATATATTAGCTCATCCATAATTTCTGACAGAGTTTTGCCACTTAATGGCAGCGCCAGGAAAAGACAATCTGTCTGATACTGGTGTGTGCCTAGAAGGCGGCATTGAGCATGGGAATTAACTCAAAACTTCTCAGAAATGCAGGTCAAACCCCTGCTGACGCCACCAGCACCATTACAGGGAGGTACCAGCATCAGCCTGCCTTTTCTGGGTTCCCAGAGGTAAAGGGAATTAATTAATTAATTAATTAAAAGCCATGAATTCTGCTGCTGACTTTATTTGTGCCTCGAGCATCTTGTCCTGGCCCTGTGCTCAGTGCTGAGAAACTTCCAGCCCAGGGGCTCTGAGGGGGCTCTCACACCCATTTCACAGTGAAAATGTGACCCCAGCACCAGCCCAGCACTACAGAGTGGGCAGGACACACTGACTGTGCCAGAGGCAGAGGGGGAGCAGCAGCAGAGAGTGTAATTGCATAAACAAATTGGTGCATCTCCTTGCTTTTTGACCCAAACTGGAAAGGATCCTGCAACAAACATGTAATTCCTCCCACCAGCCAACCATAAGAGTCAGATAATATCAGCTCATTAAAGGACAGAAAACTGCTGCTGCTTTCCCATCATAATTTAATTAACTGTGATTTTCCTAACAAGCACCTTTTTTTTTCCTTTTCATTACTGTAAAGTAATGGACCCAGGGCTGATCCCATCGGCTTCGAGGCTTTAAGGACAGTAACAACTTAATGAGGCAACTTACACCGTGTTTATCCTCCTGCCGCAGGGGCAAACCCTCCACGGCTCCCGGGCAGGAGCTGAGAAAGGAGCCAGCCCACCTAAGATTCAGGATGCAACTTAGACCTTTCTGAGAGCAGATCCGAGTTAACCAAATTAACCTGAGGCTTTTTCTCATGTGGTTTTAAGTGCCCTGGACCTTTTTCAGAAGTACAACTGCTTTAGAACCGGGCAAAATTAAAAATGTGGACTATTTGGTCAACAGCCTCCACTCTGCCTCCCTTTCCTCATGCAGACAGAGCATTTGCTATTTCTTTTCTTTGTCGGAGGCTTGGAGACAGGTTCCCGGCGAGCTGTGCCAGGATTTTAAGTTAACAGTGCCATCTAGTGATGTGGGAGACAACGCGGCTCAGAGTCACCGGGCAGAGCTCCAGGGCTTCCCCAGGAAATAAACATCTTGTGCAATATTTGATAATATCTCGGGGTCAGCCGAGCCAGGAGCAGGCAGAGCCCCACGCACTGCTAACAGCTGCCCTGGAGGTGGGAGCAAAGGTCAGGAGTCAGTACCCAGAGCTTGAGAAAAAAAGAAAACCAGCTGAGATTTGTATGTGAGGTTTTAGGATAGTTTGTTTAGCAATTAGAGGAAGGAGAGAAGGTAAAAAATATGATACTGATACTCTTGGATATTTCTGGCACATATATACACTTATATTCCACACACATATATATGCAACACACACATATATATATATAAATATATTTAGATCTAGATATAGATGTATATCGATATAAAATATATAGATATCTAGCTAAACAAATATATAGATAAACAAAATATTAACAGATGCATCTATCTGTAAATAGAAGCATCTGTCTCTCCCCAGTGGCATATATAAATATCAGCTGAATCCTCAAAATTTAGCAACCCCATTCCCAGAGGCTGTATTTCATTATTAGATTTCTAAATAGGGGAAAAAGGAAGGTGGACACACATAGACAGAGTAGCCAATCCCAAATGCATGAGCATTTGAAGTTTTTCACTATGGCAAATTAATCAACTGCATGCAAAATCTTAGGGACTCTTTAATACACCCCAGTGGCTGAATTTTCAAAAGTAGGTACACAGAAGGTTTATTCTCACTCCTCTGTGAACATTTTTCTCTGCTGCCTCCATGTGCCTTTCAGAGTTTGCCTTCATGCCTGTCCCTTAAGATCTGAAGGACCTGAGGGCTTCTGTTTCAGCCCAGAGCTTGCAATGACAACACTTTGTGTGATTTATTTTAATGAGAAGGCAAATCACTATTATGCAGCCAGACTCCAAGCAAATCTTTCATTCCAGCTGCTACAGGAGGATGCTGGATGATACATTTCTGTGTCTTCTTGCAGCTGAGGGAATGAAATGAAGTAAAAGGTGTTCACAGTTTCCTGAATAAAAGGTAGGAAAAATGAGTCTTGGAAGAAGGTTTCCAAGGACTTGAATCAACATCCTTGTGTCAAAGGTCTACAAGGAGACCTGGCTGCTCTTTGCTTGCCTTGTGTTTATTCTGTACTTCATGTTTTACAGTTTCCTTCAGCGATTTCCAATAGTTGGGGTAAAAAAATCTGATTATTTTCCTTTCCCTGCTCATTATTTCTTTCTGTTTTTAGTTACTAGTGGTGTTTGTCTGTTTGTTTCCTTGTTTTCCTCTGACATGCAAGAGTTTACCCAGAGGTGCCTGGTGGGATGTGCTGGTGATGGGAGTGAAACAGAATTTTCTCCAGAATCTGGATGGCAATTCTTCAATAGGCACTCAGGGTAGAAATGTTTTTCAGGCTGAAGGCAGAAGGCAATTTGTGGGACAAAGCTCTGCAGACCTGTAAAGTATGGTTTGCTTATTTAATTTTTTCCCTAAACCACTGCTGCTTTTGCAGCAGGTGAGTACACTGGCAACATTCAACATCTCTCTCAGCCTTTTTCTTTGACACATCATATTTGGAGATTTTGCTCTCACACTGTAAAAATTTAGGATTCACATAGACTCTTTGAAAGTATTTTTTGCCCCAGGGTTTGAAGGATGTTTTGCAGACCAAACATTAATTGCATCGTTTCCTGTGAGTTTGAGGACTGGACTTTATGACCCCACAAGTCACCTTGTACTCCTAAAATTGTTTTCCTTTCCTGTTATTTTTTTTGAGGCATAGTTTTCTTTAAATCTTAAAATAGCTGCAGCATCTAGCTTAAAATCAAATTGAAAAACTAGGATAGGATCAAAGAAAGTCTAGAGATACATATCCAGGGATTTGATTTCTCTTTCCCCTCACTATTTGTTGCCCCAAATTGCAGAAAGTAGATGCACTCCTGGAAGACTCTGTCTGAAAGGCTCGTCTGAGGAACAGCACATGGCTCCAGTGAGGAGCTGCAGGGTCAAAGTGCTCTTTGCAGGATTCAGTCAGGGAAATGAGGTGTACATGGGGCACACAAAGACCAACTCCAGTCCTGCAGCCTCTAAGGATCCTGCAGAAGGACCTTCAAGCACCCTGATGCACGTAATTTGTTACACAGTGGGTTTGGGTTTTAACAGCTCTGTGTACCCAAGGGAAATGCCTCTCAGTTATCCTGATCAGTGGGTCTTTTGGATGCAGAGATGAGTTTGAAAACTCTGATGCTTTGTCAGAAGGGGCAGAGGATTTCACACCACTCTGAGTTGCCATTTGCCTGCAGGTGAAGTGTGTCACTGTGCCAATTAGAGCAAATTATCAATGGGGTGACCTGCCATGACATGGGGATGCCAGGCAGGATTTAGTTTGCCTTTGCAGAACAGACAAGGTGGATCCCACACTGGTGTCTGGGATTTCCATGTCTGAGTTTTCTGCAGCCTCTGGATATAGGTTTCCTGACCTTTTCTTCTGAGGGAACTTGTTTGGTATCACATCTGCACGGGTGCTGTAGTGCTGTGGGTTGTGGCAAATGCCCTGCAGAGACACATGCACCAATTTCCTGCTCTTCGTCTTCCCAATATGATTCAGCAATGCATCTATCCCCAGTGAACAGGCCACAGAGAAATACAGAATGTTTTTCTTGGAGGGGACCTTAAGGGTATTTTAGTTCCAATCCCTTTGCTAGACCAGATCCCTCAGAACCTCAGACAATCTGACCTTGAGCACTCAAATAAAAAGATAAATATCTGGCTGTATTTCCTGCAGATTTTTGCAGTTGATTTTTTATCTGAAATCTAAATTGGGAACCAGACTCTATCCTTTGCCCCCCCCAAAAACCTCCATTCCCAGATTTTCATTTTTTTTTTCAAGATCATTGGTAAATCCATTATGTCAGGAGATTTGGAGTTATCCAGGGTTCTTTGACATATTTTCACCTTCTGTTTGCTCTTCAAGAAGAACATCAGACTAATAGGTTGGTAGGCAAAGCCTGTGTCATGTCAGCTCTGTGACATGCATTGTTCTCATCCCTGAGTGCAGATGAGTGCTCAGGAACTGTTGTTCCCTGCCTGTCTCAAAGCACTCGTGTCAGGTTTCAAAAGAGGGCTGTACTGTGAGGGAGATGACACTCCTCTTTGGAGCAGTGGATGTGAAACATGTCCACAGAGGTGAAGTCACTCCCCTACAGCACAGAGCACTGCATTCCTCTGTCTGTGTTTTGTCCTGTTACCTTCTGAATGAATCAAAAGACAAAAGAGTGAATGTGATCCCTCTGCACACTCCTGGGCACACAACAGTGCCCTGCTTGGCTCGAGGTGAGGGGAGAATAAAGCAGTGAAGCCCCTCAAAGGCCANGAAGTCACTCCCCTACAGCACAGATTTCTCTGTCTGTGTTTTGTCCTGTTGCCTTCTGAATTAATCAAAAGATAAAAGGGTGAATGTGATCCCTCTGCACACTCCTGGGCACACAACAGTGCCCTGCTTGGCTCGAGGTGAGGGGAGAATAAAGCAGTGAAGCACCTCAAAGGCCAAAAAAAGGCCAAACACAGACACTGCCAGCCCCATCTTAGCCTGGGGTTTGTCACCACTGCTCAGTGCCCTGCAGGTCTCTCTGAGGGTAAAGGATTGGAACCAGGGGAGTTCAGGGTCCCTTCCAACATAAATCATTCTATCATCCTGTGTTATGTGAGAAGAATCCCCCACACTCTTCACAGCCATCCAGCAACCATATCTAAGAGTCCAAATATTGAAATCAGAAGGCTCTGGGCAGGACAATGGTTTTTAGTTCCCATTTTTAGTCTGTGCAATCACTTCCTATGCTTTATAGAGAGTTTGAGGTGTATCTAACACATGTACAAAGGTATCACAATGCTGAGACTCACATCTTTTCCCACTGACTTCAGAGGGAGAAAGAATGCCACCAAAAAAAAAAAAATGGAATTGTAACTAAGTAAAAACCTGAGTAAACACAGAATGTATTTTTATGACTGGAAATATAATGATCCTTTCAATAATGCAGTATATTTGGATTACCAAATCCAATTTTTGAAGAAAAACCCTCTTTGGAGCCATTTCAGATGAATGTGGTTGCTCTAATTAGTAGTGGGTTTATCACATTCTGAAAATATTCAGAGGAGAATACATTCTGAAAGGTTGCTGCCTTTGTTTGAGCTCATTAAGGTTGTATGTGCCATTACAATTAGAAAACTTACACTTTTGCTTATTCTTTGGGAAAAAAAAAAAGTATCTACTTGGAATTGTATCTAGCACATTCAGATTCTTAAATATGCATACCATCAATACCTTATCTCTTTCTCTCTCTACTACAGCCTATCTTTATAGGAAACACCTTCAACTCAGAACTAACAAATACAAAAAATATCACAATTTCTTTACGCTTCGATAGCTCTTGAAAGAGAGCATTTACAAATATAAGTCTTGCTTTTTATCCTCATTTTCAGCTGTGATGCTGAGCAGGGTTACAGCTGCCCTAATTCAAACTCTTTCCCAGCAGCTTGGAGGGAGGTGTACAGAACTTAAAGGAGGACAGTGGCAGGAACTGATACAGATCACAAATGCAGAAAAATAACTTAATATTTACTGTTAGAATCATGGAAAGCTTTGTGTTGGAAGGGATTTTAAATATTATCTCATTCTTTTAGGCAGGGACACCTTGCACTATCCCAGGTTGCTCCAAGTCCCATCCAACCTGGCCCTGAACACTCCCAGGGATGGGATATCCACAGCTTCCCTGGGAAACCTGTGCCTGTGCCCAGCCTGGTTGTTTTGTTTTTAACATTACAGATTAGCGATGCTTTTAGGCCAAAATATCTTTAAAATATCCGTGTAAACAGAAATCAGCCATTTAGGTTTTTTATTTTCCTCTTTTTTCTCTCTCAATCCTTCATTCAAGGACAGTGTGATATGCACAGTACACTGTGCACAAACACACATGCAATTACAGTGACACTACGTAATTCAAATCTACTCTCTCCTAGAACCTTGTGCTGGGATGGTAAAGGAAACTCTATTCCTTGGGTCCTCAGATAGTATAAAATAAAAGATAGAGAGGAAGAGAAGGACAATGTGAAAAAAAGATCACCAAGTTCAAATTATTTCACCTGAGAAAGCTGTTGACACATGGAAATTGAAATCAAAGAGCATGTAAGAGGGAAAAAAAAGAAAAAGATCCCAAGCATAACATGCTACCTGTATTAAATCCCAGGCAGAATTAATTTTCCATGTATTTGAGTGGAATTGGTGTTTCAGAACATACTCTTCTGCCACTGAAATCACCAAGAAATTTCACAGCAAATGAGAATATTATTAAAAAAGGTAGGGCTGCTTGGGTTAACAGGACCATACTTGAGGACTCTACAAGGATGGACTTCCAAGCTCATTTTAGAGCAAAGAGGTGGTAAGATGACCATGATGGACGTGTAAAACAGAGATAACAAGGGTAGAGACTTGCATTCACAAAAGGTGTGAGCAGTACGGATGGTAATGCCCTTCAGCACATCTATTGCTGATCTAAAATTCTGTAAAAGCACTGAAAGCTGCTCAGAATTAACAAGCCAATGACAGAGAAGGGAGGAGTTCTAATTATTTAACCGAGTGTGAAAAAGAGAGAAAGAGAGTAAAGAATACATAAAGTTTAAAAAGAAGGGAATTCCAGAGAGCATTTTTTTTATTTAAAACTAAGGAAAGAGCATATTGAGAACAAAGAAAAGGACACCATTAATGCAATTACAGATTTAGACTCACACTGTAGACAGAATTGGGCCAGCTGTTACCAGAAGACCCAGCATTCATTACAATTCACTTAGAAAGCAAAATCAAGCTGTTGAAACAGCAGCAAGCCAGTGGAAGGGAATTAGGACCCAATGAAAAATAGGAAAGGAAGGATAATCAAAGACCCAGCCAGGGTTTCATTTCTTTCTTCTTTCTCTCCTCATTTTCAGACCCAGCTCCCCAGGAGGAGACCCTTTCTCTGATCAGTGTCCCTGTTCCCTCTTGCACCCTGGAAAATACCCTAAGGGAAAAATACCCTAAGGTTGCCAAGTCAAGAGCATTGTTTCAGTAGGAATGGGGTAAAACTGGTCATGTGTGACTTAGTGTATGGAATAATATTTTCATATTAACCTTTTTTGGCCTGTTCTTGGTGTGAATACTGGCAAATAAATCATGAAGATGAAAACCATTAAAAAAAAAATAAATAAATAGGGAATCTATGTAGATGGATTTCAGAATGATTTCAGACATGGATGCTTTTGTTCTGCCTTGATCCAAAGGCTTGATTTCCCAGAGCAGAAGGCAGGCAGAACTCTTGTTGACATAATTTTTTTTTTCTGTATCTTCATGGGACATTATTTGTGAAAGAATCATCAAAAAAATACTAAAATTTAACATATTTCAATCATCTATGCTCAGCTGAGCACAGTAATTATTTCTCTTTTCACAGGTAACTGCTAATTTAGGTTGGTAAATTATTTTCCTCATATTCTGCAGCCTGTGTATTTTCAGATAGCAAACAATGTATTTGTTTAACTTCAGACTTCTGCGTGCTGTGGGATCCTGTTCTGCTTGAGAGCAACTGCTGCCATTTGAAAAATAGCTGAAAATGTTCCAGACAAAGAGAATGAACCCAAACCACGTGGGAGCCTGGCTGTCTGTGACCCTGGCCATGGCCCTTTCTGAAAGTGACTGAAGGCTCCATGCAGGTCTCAGCACTAAGGGGTCACTTCTGTGAGAAGCTGCCAGAAGCTTCTCCCATGTCCAACAGAGCCAAAACCACAGCTCCATGGTGGACCCAACCCTGGCCAAGGCTGAGCCCTCCAGTCACAGTGACACTTCTGGGGTCATGTATTTAAAAAAGGGGTGAAGTTACTGCACAACGGCAATTGCAGGCAGAGAGAGGAGGGACAATATGTGNGAAGGACTGACCCCATGGGAGGGATGTCATTGGAGCAGCTCATGGAAAGCTGCAGCGTGTGGGAAGGGATCACACTGGAGAAGTTCATGAGTGACTGTCCCCCGTGGGAGGGATCTCACTCCAGAGCAGAAGGAAACTGTGAGGAATTCTCCCCCTGAAGAGGAAGGAGCTGCAGAAATGTGGTGAAATGACTGCAGCTCCCATTCCCTGTCCCCCTGCATCACTGCAGAGGACAAGGTAGAGAATTTGAGAGTGAAATTGAACCTGGGAAGGGAGGGTTGGGTAGAAAATGTTTCAAGATTTTGTTTTATTTCTGATTTGATTGGTAATAAATTAAATTAATTTCAGCTAGTCATTCAGCTAGTGTTTCCCTATGATGGTTACTGATGAGTGATCATTCCCTGTCCTTATCTCCCACCACAAGCCTTTCCTTACATTTTCTCTCCCCTGTCCATCTGACAGAGCAGCTTTGGCAGGCACCTGGTGGTCAGCCCACCACAGCAGTCAGTGCTGGATGGCCCAGGCAGTTTTCTAAATCAGTGTACTCAGAGCTGGAGCCTTTGGCCTCCTTTTGTGCAAACTGTCTCTTGAAGTAAATTTGTGTTGCTATAGGAACACAATACCTGGCACATGAACTGTGTTGGCAAGGAAAAAAACCAAAATGCATTCCTTTAAAGTTCCTCAGGGGTGACCATTGCCTTAGGGAGGATCTGCTGCTCCAACATCTCTGACTCGTTTATTTGTCATTGAAATCCCTACAGGAATCCCAGGGCTGGCTGCTCTCCTCCCGAGCCCATCTTCTCCCCCACCAACTGTTTATCCTTCCCCTGTTTCAGACTCACAGTTGGGTCTGAGAATTGAACCCTCTTGCTGGAAGTTTAGGCCATTAAAGTCTTTGACTACAGCCACTCTACCCTATGGCACATTTCTTTTTATAAGCTTAAGATGGCCTTGGCAGAATTTCTTTTCAAAGTAAGGTGAGGTAGAAACTTCCACATTATTTGTTTTCTCACAGTTATCAGACACAGCGTGGATGGACTGAAAACACAGAACAACCTGCAGGTACCCTCCCTCTATTATCATGTCCATATCAAAAATACACTCCTGTTTTGTCCCAGCAAGAAGAAAATTGCCACACCTCCAGTCACCCATGCAGTACACAGCATTTGTGTTATGAGAGTGGTTATCAAATTGGAACAGAAGTAGACATAAAATTCCAAAGAAAAGCAACTGACTTATTTTAGTGTGGCACAGAAATAGCACAGGCAGCACAATGCGAGCCTGAGATATTGTTACAGAGGCAACAGCAATAAAAAGGTGGTGCCTTCAGTCTTCAAAACATTACAAATTTACCTTAGTAATTATGTTTGCACATTAGTAATGGATTACAAACTGAGCTACTTCATTATGAAAACTACATGCATTTGTGTTCATCACATTTTATCAGTTGAGAGCAGACACTGAAATAACTTGTTTGAGAAGTTGATAAGAATATGCAGCAAGCCTGTGGCATTTGCCAGGAGTGCAGTTTGGTAACAACATTATGCTACCAGATGGCCAAGATGTGCTTTCTTCAGAGTTTGCCCTGATACTGTTATCTGACCAAAGGCTAAGTAAATCAAATCTACTGAGGAACAATGAGAGGTGAGGGAACATTGGGAACTTTCTCAGGAAAAGCCAGAGCACTGAACCAGCCCATCAAAGAAGGACCTGGACCATTGTCCTGGTCAGAAACCCACCATGATGAGCCAATCCCTCCCCAGAAAGTTGTGCAAACTAAAGGGATTATTGCCTAGAGCAGTTAATACATTGGGGAATTGCTGCTTTGTCTGTAGATTTGTGATAAAAGTGCTGAAAATCTGTTATTTTATCATGTGACTGCAATGCCACAAAGTTTAATTAGTGACTGGATCACTCTTCATGGCTGGCAATCAATACTGAAAATTTTTGCTGCATGTCTTGGAGCTCACTCAGATATGAAACCTTACCCTAGCCTTCCCTACTTTTAGCTTTTATGACCATTCATGGCAAATTTTGGAAATGGCTGGTGGTTCTGAGCTTCCTGGATTTCTGGAAAGGCTGCCTTGCTTCAGCCTGGCAAACTGAGAAGCTACATTTCAAGCACTGTGTTAGCCACCTCTTGGGAAATCTCCTGTTCTAAAGTTGTGCCTAAATCATCACGAACGTACCCACCCAGGACTCAGGAAGAGAATAATTTCCTTTCTATATCTGCATCCCAGTACTGCAGTGACCACGTCTATTTTGCATTGAGATGGAGCATGAAAGCATGAAAGCATTTATGTCTACTGAGCAAAAAAATTCTACTTTAAATTGTACTGGACATTCATCATCTTCACTGTCCCCAGTAGCTATCCCACACTCCCAGGGAATGGCCTGAGCTGCAAAGATGAACATCTATTTTCAGCTCTGTTTTGGAGGCTAGAGCCTGAATTTGCATAGATTCTTTAGGGGAAAACTTAGCTCCTCAGTTTTATTCCTTGTTTTATTTAATTTATGATATTTTGTTCGTACACATGTACTCTCAGAAACTGAAGAAAAAACATTCATTTTCTTCATAAAATATATAAATAAAATGACATTTCAGAAATAATTTTTTTCAGATATTAAGCTTGGGATTGCTTCCTCAAACAGTTCCTCAACATCTTCTTCCACAAAAGTTTATTCTTAAACATTCAATTTCAGATTCTGCAAAGTAACACAGTGCCATAATCACCATTTAATTGATGTTTTAATCCTTCTGTTTGTCTAAGTGACAGCAAAGGGAATTTCAATTAAACAGCAGTTTTGCTGTGCTAATATTTAAAAGCCCTCTAAAAGAAAATAAAAGCATTTGGCATTTCAAAGCACTGATACCTGCCTGAAAATATAATATATGATATCTTAATGAAATGTGCCATGAAAATGCATTTTTATGCAGTACACAGCTCTCAGTTAAATTACAGATTTTTTTATCCTTTAAAAAGAAGATGCCAAGACCTAATTGAATAGACCAGGGATTAGGTCACAGACTTGGTGCACACTGTAAAATGCATGGTTTTATTTTCTTGCATAGCTATGAGGAAACTTCTTCATCTGTTTTGCTGCATACTTTCCCTGTGTAAAATGGAGAAGACATTGACACAATGATGTAACCTAATGATACACATGACACAAGACCTCATTTTTGGAGGAGAGGCTGGAAAGCAGCCCTGTAGAGAGATCTGGGGATCCTGGTCAATGGCAAGTTGAACACAAGCCAGCAGTGCCTTGGAGCCAGGAGGGCCAACCCTGTCCTGGGGCCATCAGGTCCAGCATCACCAGCCAGGCAAGGGAGGGGATTGTTCTACTCTGGGCTGGGCTGGGCTGGGCTGTGCTGGCCTCGAGTCCTGGGACAGATTTGGGTGCCTCAGTGTAAGAATAGAAAGGTCTTGGAGTGTGTCCAGAGGAGGGTGACCAAGATAGTGAAAGGCCTCCAGGGCAAGACAGGAGGAGCAGCTGAGGTCACTTGGTTTGTGGAGAGGAGGGAAGGCTGAGGGTGCCCCCTTTGCAATCTGCACCTTCCTCCAGGGGCACATGGAGGAGGAGGAGCTGATCTGTCCCTCTGGTGACCAGTGATAGGGGTGAGGTNAGAGAATAAAGAAGGGCAGGCCCTTTTGGTTGGGGCTGCCTGGAGATTCAACTGCTGCTCTGGAACCTGCGTGTTTCTTCTGTTGCCAGCTGTGCAACAAGAGGGTGCTTGGCCAAGTGAACAGGCTCCCCAGGGAAGCAGTCATGGCACCAAACCCACCAGGGTTCAAGCAGCATCTGGATGATGCTCTAAGTCCCATGGTTTAGCAATAGGCAGGCCTGAAAGCAGCAGGAAGTTGGACTTGATCACTCCTACAGGTCCCTTTCAACTTGACTTATTCTATGATTCACTGCTTCTGTGTTTTTCCTATAGGCAATGGTTGAAATTTTTCCAGAAGTTAGCTTTAGCTCAGAAATTAACACATTCCAGTTATAAAGCATGTCTACAGATGTATTTATTACAACTATCTCATTCTAGTGTTATTTCAGAATAATCAATCTGCATTTGCTTTCTTCCTTGTCAGCCACTGCCACCTAGGTTTCAGTTCAAACCACCCTGAAGCTGACACCAAGATTTGTTCGGCTTCTGTATTGTCAAAGAAGATTGAAGGAGATTTTGGTTGTTCTTTCAAATCAGAATATGAGAAAAAATACTATTAATGACTGAAGAATTTAATATGTATTTAACTCTTTATTAATGTAGGGTATGGTTTCTAATTGAGATCAATATTGCCCTAGAACATCCTCCAAGCTGTTATGGAGAGGCAGAACTTACACTGAGGTGGAGCTCCCTCCTCTGCCATGGCCAAGGTAGGATGAGAGGATTAGAGTAGAAGAAAAACAGCTTAAGTGTAAAAACTAATGATTTAACATAAAGATTAATACAGACCCAAACTGCTGCTGATGTGGTGGGGTGGTATTTACTGTGGTCTCATCTGCAGCTCTGTCTTATATTGTCTTTTAGATTAAGATGGCGACTGACAGTGGGAAAAAAGGAAGTGAAATAAAAGAGCTCCCCTTTTTCTTTGAATGTGCACATCTCAACAGGGCTGCTCTGACCTATATTTAAAGTCCAGCTTGAGGTTCCCTAATTAACTTAATTTATCTTTTCTATTTCATTCTGTCTTTCTCCTTCCCCCTATCAAGACTGCTCTTGACAGATCTTGAAGGTAAATATTAAGGACCAAAAGAGCTTCCTGGGCTGTGTAAAAGGAAGCATGTCCAGCAGGTCAAGGGAGGTGATTCACCCCTGCTCCTCCACTCTTGTGACACCCCACAGCAGTGCTGTGTCCAGCTCTGGGGTCCCCTGCACAAGAAAGACATGAATCTGCTTGACCAGGTCTAGAGGAGACACAAAGATGCTCAAAGGACTGAAGTGCCTCTCTTATGAAGACAGGCTGAGAAAATTGGTGTTGTTCAGCCTGGAGAAGAGGAGATTCCAGGGAAAACTTCTATTGCCTACCAGTATGTAAAGGGTGTCTACAGTAGAGCTGGAGAGGGGCTTTTTACAAAGACATGTAGTGATAAAACAAGAGGAATTGTTTTAAAGTGAAGGAGGGCAGATTTAGACCATAAGGAAGAAATATTTTACAGTGAGAGTGGTGAGGCACAGGAACAGGTTGCCCATAGATGATCTCTGAAGGGCCCTTCCAAACCAAACCATTCTATGATTGTATGAAATCTGATTTTCAAAGCTTCTTCCTTCAAATCTTTCTTTAGCAAATTTCTCTCTGCAATACTCACTCGTTTATTTTAATTAGTGGGAATTCTGTAACCCACCACAACAAATAAAATCAATAAAATAGAAAAGAACAGCCTAGTCAACATCTTTGTTGTAACTATTTGGTTTTTTAATAGATTTCCCCCAGTCCCTCAGGAAATGAAACATCCACAACAACAGCCCACATACTGTATTGACATATTTCAGTTCATTTCAGCTCTTTGGCTGACTCACTAAAAAATCCAGTTTACCAGCAAATTGAGTCTCCAATAGAAGCACCTTCTCCTTCACCCTCTTTTTGTTCTGTGTTCATTTGTTTCTCTTCTCTGTCAAAAGGAAGAAATTGCCACATAGCAGGTTTTTTGTTTAGCTTCCTTTTGGGTTGTTTGTTGTAGTTTTATTTTTCTTAAGGCATGTTTTGGCATGTGTATTTCAGCTTTCAATACTCACATACTGATTTCTTATGTGCCTCAATGACAGAATTTCAGACTCTGCACACTTCATGCAATACAACCAAATTCTCATCCTAAAGTAGGCTATTTAGTAAATATATCAAAGTAATAAAAATAGTAATGGTAGGTCATTCTAGGGGTGATTCTTACTCCTACGACAAAAGAGAAGTCCAGGATACCCCTTATTAACCTTGACAAATGATAAACCAAATTTTGTAATGTTACATCACTATTGGTTTCACCATTCTTGTTGAGGGAATTCTCAGGAAAATAACAAAGATCTTCTATTTCTGTATTTTCACTGTCTCTGAGAGTCCTGCTGCTGATTTTCTGGAGTTACTTATGATGGCATATATGTTTCTTACAGATTGCAATGGATTATTTCTCTTAAGATGTGACTTAAACGGTAAGGAACATTTTCGGTGAAAGATAAGCAGGTTGCCTTAAAGCAAAATACGGGAAAGACACCCTCTTAGAGAGACTTCAGGGACTAGAACAGCACTGGGAGAAGGTCACACAGTACTGAGGAAGTAATGAAAGAGAGAAAAGAGCATTGTCTGCCTGCCTGCCATGGGGCACACGAGCGAGAAGTGACCTCTTACCTCCACTTTGCAAAGCAAAATTGTCTTGGACATAAGGGATGCAAAGAGCAGTGAAAGGGTTTGCTCTGAGCTATAGGAGTCTGGAGCAGCATGTGCTCCCCTTGGTCTTCAAGGTTCCCTGAGATTCACAAATACCTGGAGATGAGGTGCCATAGAGGCAGGAGGGAAGGGGGAATTTGGGAGTGCATTGATAGGGTAACATCGAGGGTGGAAACTGATAAGGGTTTTGGATAAGGTTCATGAATTGCTATTTCATAGAATCATAGAATGCTTCAGGCTGGAAGAGACCTTAAAGATCATCACATTCCAACCCCCCTGCCATGGCCAGGGACACCTTCCACTATCCCAGGTTGCTCAGAGCCCCATCCAGCCTGGCCTTGAACACTTCCAGGGATGGAGCATCCACAGCTTCTCTGGGCAACCCGTGCCAGTGGCTCACTAGACTCAGTAAAGAATTTCTTCCTAATATCTGGTCTAAACCTGCACTCTTTCAGCTTAAAGCCATTCCCCCAATATGATATTTTCAATATCTCTATCTGTAAAAAGACTGTACTCATTTTCCTGATAGCAATAAACAGTAACATGTGAAGTTGTGTAAAAAGTTGCCATTTCACTTCATCAGGTGCAATTTGGTGACTGCAAGAATTGCAAATTACATTTAATTGGGCCATTCAACACTCAATACTTCAGAAAATTTAAAATGCTTTGCTTCCTGCTTATAAAAGAAGTCTTCACCCAAGGACCTTGAAAATTATAAAATGAAAACAGTGCCTGTGAGGGTTTTTTAATAAAGAATACTTGAGAAAATGTGAAAATGCATGATGTCCATATTTATGGTTTATCTCTTAATCTTTTATTATATTTCTGAATGCAGACTGCTCTCAGGCAGGCAGAATGCCATGTATTTAATTCCTGTCTTTTCAGTCTGTATTTTTAGAAACTGTATAGATATTACTAACAAAAATTATATTATTTAACCAATATAAAGTTATTTTTTTCATATGTTGTCTTGGATGACTAATATAATCCTAGTGCCATCAACAGAACTGCAGAATTATGAGTGGAATGACCATAGGATGCATCTATTCTAGTGGCTTTTCCTTTCATATTTGCTGGAAGCTCTTTTTTCTTGTTTTGAAACCTCCAGTCTCAAGATGAATCAGTAAAAGCTTCTTGATTAAAAAGATCCATTATTGCTAATGGTGTTTATGCAGAATTTTAATTGTTTTATAGCTTTCCATTCTTTTCCAGTTAGCTTTTTTCATTGGGTTAGACCTTGAAATACACTGGCATGATGCTTTTAAGGCCTGTGTGCTCAGCAGCCATTCAGGGAATAAGTGGATGGTTTCTTTTAGCTGGATGGGTCATATATGATTAAGACTACATCATTCGTATTGGACAGAATGGGAACAGCAGATGTTATTCTTCTCTGAAAAAAAAAATTCTATGTAATAGAAAATTTAAAAATGGACCAGTTGAATGGAATTTCAGGATAACGTCTTGGTAAAAATGGACAAAATACTTTCCTTTCCTCATATTTCTGTTTCCTTTTGTACACACCACTCCCTGAATCATAGAAAAACCAAACAGCAATGTCAACAATGAAATCCAAAAAGGCAGCCTTCTACAAAGGGCATCCAAACTTCTCCCACACACCTCTGCCTGCTCCTCCCACCCCTGCCCCAGCAACAGCATCGATCTCTTTAAACAAGCAAAGCCTTGTATCTCAGGAAATAGCCTGGCTTCTGGAAAACAGCTGAGCTACTTACAGCAAAGTGGATTTGACTTTATCACTAAATCGTGAAAAAGCAGGATTAAGGATTGTTTCCTTTTCAATTTCTCAGGCTTGTGCTTCAAAGGATGTAGAAGCCCAGTATAAAGCATGGCTTCAGTGCTGGGAGCTAATCCCTTCCCTTCGTGCAGCAGTGGGGAATGGTTTTCCTCCCCTCTGAGATACTGCCCTGCATTTACCCATCTCTGTCAGTGTCACTGAATAAGTTTTCTTCCTCCTTCCCTCATCCCTCACCATGTTTATACCAATCTTGTCCTCTGCTTGCTTCCCTTGGACCCCAAATAGGCCAGTTGAGTTGGCTTCCTTCAACGGGATAAAAAAAAGGCACCAACCTGGTGAAAGAAGCCAGGAAGCTGTAATTCTTCATTTCTGCCCCTGAGCAGGGGTTTGAAGGATGTGTGGGCAATCAGGGGAAGAGCCTCCATCAGGGCCATTCAGAGCATGCAGACATCAAAGTGTCCCCAGCACTCCCCAGCTCTCAGAGCCAGAGTCACATTCAAGCCATACTCAGAGTGAGCTGTCAGCTATCACAGCTCCATGCATAATGCAGGCAGAGGAGCCTGCTCTTTGATCAGGGGGAAACTGAGAGGAAAAAGCACAGAAAGCAGCCCAAGAGGGTTGCTGTGAAGGGAATCTCTGCCTGCTCTTCTGCAGTTACCTTCACTTTCAAGGCTCTCCCTTTTGTCTTACCAAGATTCAAAGGCTGGAGATGAGCAGCTTTGTGTTTGATTCCAAGGTAAGGCCTTATGGAAAATAAAAATGCAAGGAATAAGCAAGAGGCTGAGGGCCTGCTTCTGTGAGAGAGTTTGAGTTATCTCTTTGTTTACATGTAGTGTCCTAATTTAACAACACGTGTAAACAGGGACAGTGTAGAGCAGGGGAGAGAAAAGCAAGGATTCCTGCAAATATCATTGTCACTATTTGCTGCAAACAATAAGGCAAAAAGGTTGCCCTAACTTTTTGCCTTGCCTGGGCAAAAAGCAGAGCATGCATGGGGAGGAAACAAGACTTTTCTGAAGGATGGATCCCTCCCTGCCATTCCAGCTCTGCATTGTCTACAGTGTGGTTATTGCAAGGTGAGGATTCAATCTGCAAGAGAGGCTTCTTGTCTTTAGATTAACACTGGCCTGATGAACTATTTGAAGTCTAAGGACTGTTCAAATTGGGTCCATCTGGGAGCCACTGAGGTGAGTCCACCTGGGGCAGAATAACTTCTGTTTGCCACAGACAAATGCTGGCAATCCTGAATAGCTACAGCAGATAAACAGGCTGCTGGGGGGTAAATCCACATCTGCTTGCTGGGCCATCTGACTGTGTCTGTGTCCTGCTCAGGCTCTGACAGCACCTTGCTCTATAACACTGTGGATTTGTTAAAATAGAGCCTGGCATGGTTTTGGTCAGGATCAACCAACACTCTCTAGACAAATCCCAGGCACTTCACCAGCCAACGAGGGGGCCAAGGGCCATTTCCAAGAAGCCCATTAGATGCAGCCATTCTGATTTGGAAGGTAAGAGAGAGGTTCATAGGACAGATATTGACCCCTTCATGCCAATAGGGTCAGTGCCAGGGGAAAGTCACAGCACGTTTAATAGTGTACATGTAGCCTTGACTCATTTCTGCTGTGCAACCACTGGTTAATAAACGGAATAACAATAGACTGAAACAACCCAAGAGCTGGGGTGAAGCCTGCTCCCATCCCAGCTGATTACCCTCACTAGGACCTTGAGCTCTCTCAATCTGTTTTCCCCCTGCAACCATTTATTTTGCATTCCCATGCCTGCAGCAGCACAGGTTCATCCACAGGTAGGATGGCAGCATCTCTGCCCAGGTTCTAGGATAGCTTTGGGATTCCCTTAAGGATATGAGAGAGCTCCTGTGAAAGGAGGCCTTTACTCAGGGCTTGACCCTCTGAGCTCTCCCTTATGAATATTTGCACAGGCTTGGTCAGGCTGGAGTTTATTATATCCTTCCTAGCAGCTGGCACAGAGGTGTGCTTTACATTTGTCATTAAACCCATACTGGAAACATGTTCACTTTTTATCTGTTGCTGAACAATGTCTGCATGTCACCAAGGCTATTCCTGCTTCTGCCTCTGCTCTTACAGTGAAGACATCAGGAATAGATTTTTTTTTCTTTAAATCCATCCACTGTTTTCTGGATTCAATCCCTTTTCTCTCTATCTCCCCTTCTTTTTACAAGACTAGCCCTGCAGAACTATGGCAGAAGTAAAGCAAATATGGGTTGTGAAATCTGGAAAATGAGGAGTCTAGATATTCAACTTCTATTAAACTGTAGCATACCTTCCTCCTATTGTTTGAAAAATCCATCTTAATCAGGTGTTCAGCTATTAGAAGTGTTAAAATGAGTAGAACACATGCTATCCGACACACCTGGAAAGTACTTATTACAGCAAATATCATATGCCAACCTGCACCAATAATAATAATATTTAAGTTTAAAAAAGACAACCAGAATGTTATTTGTGAGGAATAAAAAAAAGAAAAAAAAATAAACACCCAGCCAGTGTGTTCCACACTTATTTATATTTTTAAAAGACTTGGTGTCTTCTTTGCTTGCTGAGAATAGTCCCACAGCAGATGTCTAATGGCACTTAAAAAGGTCCTGGAGACCAAGTTGGTAATAACTAAAAAGTGCAATTACAATAATTTTCTCAGAGTGCCACTGGGTAAAATCTACCCTGTTACTGTGCACAGGCTTTTAAGCAATTTTCAATCTGTGCCTCATTACACAGTTAGCAACATGTTCTTTCTCACCCCCAGCCATTTGGAAGGATAAGAAGGAGTGGAAGGGCTTTTTCCTCAGCACTATTTTCAGGGTTATTTTCCCATTTTGTTGTGCTGATGAGGCTTTTCTCTCAACAACTACAGATTTCATCCTGTTTAGGTCTCAGGGAAGTGAAATCAAACTCAAGAAGGTAATTCAATTGCATGTCTAGCACATGAAAGCTGACAGTTCTGAGCTGTGCAGATTGTTCCATTTCTGAAAGTTCCCAGGTACCTTTTGGTCATACTTTGAAATCACAGGGGCTGGAGGGCAGAAACTGCCAGATATTCTTTGTAACTTTGTTAAGTTGCAGTGTTCAACACAATGTGGTCCGAGGCTCGATGAAATTAGGAGATAATGCATTTCAGTAGCAGGTGTAATTCTGCTGTTGGTAGAATATACACTGCAGAGTCTTCACGGCTCCTTCTGGGCATAATGTTTTGCTGTGAGTCCAAAACTCAGCTTTGGGGACTGAATTTAATGGTATTGCATGCATGACTGGGCAGTAAATCATATATATTCACTGATGTTTGATTTAAAAAGGAGGTTAATCTTTCAGATTGTAAGATAAAGACTGAAACCTGTGTGTCCACTTCAAGTGACAGAACAACAACCACAATATCATGCAGGCATGTACATCTTTTCAGCAAGCACAGTAATTTTCTTCTTTGTATATTATACTGCCTTAGTATGGGTTGAAAATAATGTAAATGGAAATTTTCCTTAGTGGCAAAGGAAATTATTTATTGAATTGAATATTTCAAGTCATATTCAGAGCTTTCCCTCCCTGATTCAAGGTGGTCTTAGAAACAGCAGCATAAATGAAAAATTATTTCTTTTTAAGGGATTGGAATGACGTAGGCTTCTGGATCTTTTTGAAGGCAAATAGAACTTTGATTTTCAAAGTAACTTGAAGATGAAACTTAAGCCAAATCATTCATGTATTTTGCAAACTTAAGCCATGACTATCTTTGCAGAAAAAAAAATCATACTTTTCTCTTGAAGCAACTCTCAGATTTCAACTTACTTGTGAAATTTGTTATGCTTGCAGCTGGGAATGTTTCTGTTCCTTCTTCTTCACTCATAGCAGACCATGACCATTTTCATAAATAGTCAATAGCAACTTCCACTCTCACTTTTATTCCCTGTTCTTGACCTTATTTTAATAGAGGTGGACAAGATTTGCTGAAAAGAGAAAAGGTCACTGCTCTGAGACACGACGAGAATCAAATTTTGATTTGAAAACACAGGTCTATATGAAAGTATAATGTTTGATTGAAAGGGATATCTTAGCTTGCAGAGGAGTCCTGTAACCTCAGGTACAAAATCACTGACCAACACCTTGAGGAAAGCTCAGCTTCCACTTTCCTTTATTCCCACCAGAAGGTTGTGTCAGACCGTAGTGTTTGGTGGCTGGAAGCCTTTTACAGTCAGTGAAATTACATTCACAGCTACTTTATAAGGATTTGGGGTTTTGTATTCTGTTTTTCTCTTCTTCTCCCTGTTACTTCCTTCTTGTTTTACAGGCAGCATTTCTGCCCTTTATCAACGACTATTTCTTTTAGACTAAAGCCAAGATTTTTAGATTTTGAAAGGTTTTTCTTCTACTCTGTTTTCATATTAGCCTATTAATATATTTCTTCATCTCCTTATGTCAATTAATGACTTTTTAACATTGATTGGACAGGATTGGCCAACAGTACATTCAGCTTCAAATGAGATTTTACTGCTAGCTGGTCTGACAGATAAGATCTATGACATTTTCCCTGTCTTTAAAATTAATTGTTGTGTTATTTCGTCTTGGCTTTTGGTTGATTTATGTTGAATTTTATCTTGGATTTGCAAGATCCACAATCTTTATTCTTAGTCCTTAAAATATTGCATGCTAATCAGATTCAACGGATGGTTCTGTATCTATTCAAAATTACTTCTCCAGCATCACTTCTGTCCTGGGCACCAACAATGAACAGTCTGTGAGAAGCTCATACCTGCTCCTCTGGAGTGTGGCAAAAAAGAAACAGGAGAGAAGGGACAGGTGCTCCTCACCCACTGCCTTTGTGTTCCCACAGGAAAAGAAGAATCTAATGTTGTTACAAAGCCATCCTGACTATTCAGAAAAGACTGTTCTAAACATCCATCCTTCTAGATGTTACTTTTATAATGCAATCCCCACAGGGTAGGAGATATTTTGCCTGGAGAAGAGAAGGCTCTAAGATAACCTTATGGCATCATCCAGTACCTAAAGTNGCCTTCCTTCCGCGCCTTCCCTCCCTCTGTGATACCTCTGTCAAAATCATTGGAATAGTTCTTTTAGACAGGCAAGGGCAAACAAAGAGTTTTTGAGTCAGTGCCTGTCGTACATGAATCCCCAGTGAGGGGAGCTGCAGAACTGAGCAAGGGCTTGGAGTTTGTTTGGCTCCAGTCACACCTTACCTGTCCTCAGACACTGACTGACACGAACTTCCCACTGTATTCAAAGGTAAGACTGCAGGAAGCTTGACAGCATGAGAGCCAGGACCAGCTTGGATTGTTGAGCAGATCAGATATTATAATAATTACATGGTCCTTGTAACAGCAGGGACAGGACAAAATGACTCTGCTTCCTGGCCAGAGCAGGTAGTGCTGTATTCTGCCCTGCTGAAGCAAGCATGCCATATAATT